>VZUA01051018.1:12943-63566 GCA_013401035.1 Horornis vulcanius
TGGGGCAAAAGAGCAAATAAAGACACTGGCTTCTGTCCCAACATCTCATGCCTCAGCTCTGACCCTGGCAAGTGTGACAGACAGATGATGTGCAAGATATATTTCTTAATGACACTAATTTCTTTTTGTACATCTGAAGACCTTTAGCAGAACACCAGCAAGTTCCCATGGTAAAGCAGGTAGACAAGCACTGCATTTCCTGTTTCATCTAATAATGGGCATATTTTGCATCATGCAGTTGTAAAACACAGACTCTAATGAGCTGAGTCAGGCAAAAGCAATCTGTAAGAGCTCATTACTATTTCCTCCTAACCACATTTTTCTTTTCTCCGTTGGGCCCAAGCCTTGCAGCAAGGGTCATAGAGACACTTCTAAAAATGCACAGATGGATGCATGCATACAAATGGATATGGTTCTGCTGGAATTCTACAGAAAGTGGAAGGGCTGTGGAGCCAGCAAGACAGGCTTGGCCACGCATCTTTCCCTCGCCACCTCCCCAACCACACACTGGGCTTCCGAGTTCTCTGCAAAAGTGAACGTTTTCATATTGCTGGCTGGCAGGGGGCTCACTTGCCCCTGGCTTTTGTTGAGGGGTGTTGGGGAGCAGCTGCTCCCCCAGAGCCAAGGCAGGGCTGACTAGTGGTCATGGTAGCTGGCTGGCTGCTGGAAGGGGGCCAGGAATTTCAGGAAAGACATTAGTCATTCTACTGACAAGAAAAATCTTCAGTAACTGCCAAGTGCTTTCCTGGTCCTATGAGGGTTTATTTGGTTTGGTTTCGTTGGGGTTTTTTTTTTTTCATTTCTTTGGCCTGTTGAGTTTTGCTTTTGATATTAGCTTGTGAAAATAACTGATTCTGTGAAACACCCCAGAGAACCTCTGCCTTCAGCAGCCAAACCTGTTCTGCCTCACTAAGCAGGCAGCTGTCCCCACGGCCCTGCAGCTGCAGCACAGCTCTGCTGCTGCACAACACTCAGAGGAGCATCCCTCAGAGAGCAACCAGACAGACATTGCTACCACTGCCCTGCACTCAGAGAGGAGCAGAGACATTGCTAGAAAGTCAATCTATTCTTTACACCACTGGGTGCTTTTGTGGGTCACTTCACACTGTATGTAGAAGGGAATAAGAGGGATGAACTCACCTGTGTTTATCATAAACTTTCACACAGTTTAAAGGAGTTTCTGTCTAGGGTTCATGCTGGCCCGTGCAGACCTGTGCAGTAAGATGTGATCAGGACAACATGGTGGGAGCAGCCAAACTGTTCCTTGATGAGATGGCCTGGGGGACAGAAAGGCTGGAGGACACTTCCTAGGGGACTACTGTGTCTGCAGTTAGGGAATTGTACTTCATAACCCACACAGAAGGCATTCCTGCTGGTGTTAAGCTATGTCCTCTCCAACAAAGCTAGAGAAGGGGCAGAGAGGACAAGTAAAATGATCAAGGTAATGAAGCAACTTCTAAGGAAGGCTCTGGAGAGGAGACTGGGGGTTATGACTGACATTTGTAAAATCATGAAGGCAGTGGATGAGGTGATTGCAGAATGGTTATTCATCCCTAGAACTAGGGGAAGCATGATCAAACAGTGGTAGATTAGTTCAAGATAGATAAAAGTGCTTTGTTGCATTTAAGGTCGCGAAGCCTCCTCACAGCCCTGTCTGAGCTTTCTCGTGGAAAGATCTAGATGGACCACATGCAAAACTGAACAAAGGAATGAACCAGAAAATGAGCAGTGCATTGGTTAAAGAAGGTCAGGGCCTACTATCTCCTCTTTTATTAATCATAACCATGTGTACATCTCTAGTGTATATTCATCAATAATTTTTATATAAGCTTTGTAGGTACTCATGTATATCCCTTATTACAAGAACATATCCTCAGCCTGTATTTCTTGCAAAAAAAAGCAAAATAAGAATTAAGATCTGTGATTTACAAGAGTGAGTAAGGGAGTGTTTAACCTAGCCAGCTAATTCTTCCTTAAATCTCTGCTGAAAGCCACAGGCAGGCTTCCAGAAAGTGAGCCTTTCTTCAGTATTTCCTATAATTTGAACAAGAGTTCAGCTGGAGTTCTAAATTACTGAGGGAAATTGATTCTTCTCTGTCTGGTTTCCACCAGTTCTTCCAAGATCACACAGAAATTGAAGTGAACTTCCCAAAATTTCAAAAACATGCTGTAACCATTGGAAGTTGGTGGGAAACACCATTGCAATAACCTACCAGCACAGCTGACTGCAGAAGAAACTGGATGTCTAGCTGCAGTGTGACCTGAGCACTGTGAGGAGAAACAAGTGCTAGATCATGTATGAGGAAGAATTCCTCATCCACCCAAGTTAGTGGCAGCCATAGGAATGGTTTGGGAATTTCACTTTCCATTCAACCTACATGGAAAGACATCTGGAAACTGCCAAACCACCCCCCACTCCAAGTCAAACAAACACTTTTTCAGGTCTATAGAAAATATGTTTGCTAGAAATGTTGGTGTTTCTACCCATGCACATTTCCAGTGAAAGGCCAAGAAACATCCTGGGGTAAGTATCCTGCCTTTTCAGTACACTCAGTATCCCTGAACATTGTAAGAAATTTATTGGGTGAGGTATGGCAGGTTGCATGGAGCTGCAAGTGGAGCCTGGCAGAATGCAGAGAGGAGAAATTGCTGTACAGCTCAAGATGGTTAATGTGAGCATAAACCTCTAGTACCCCCATCACCGGGCACACAGGAGACTGCAGGTTCAATTTAACTCACTGCAGAAACCCTTCACTCTGGAAATGTTTGTTGCATGTAGATTTGTTTAACAAACTTGTGGAGAAAGCTGAGAAGTGAACATTTATCATCTCTCAGGGCTGCTCAATCTATATTCTTTTAACAGTTATTTTGTAGCTGTGACTTTCAGGCAGAGACTAGAGCAGAGCTTCGTGAAGTGAATGTTAATACTGAACTGCTGTGGGCTTGGGAGAAGGAGAGGCAGAAATCTGGATAGTTGCAGCCTTTGGAGAAAAAGCCATTTCATAGGCTGGTCCCAAATTTGTAGAAATCTGGGCAGTGTCCACAGACTTCTGTTCTGCTGAGAGCCCTGATGACACAGGCAGGAATTTCTCACAGCAGCAGGGCATCTTTCAGCAGCCTCAATGGGTGGCCTCCTCCCTCAGCTGTGCTGTTTGTGGGAGGACGAAGAGATCAGTCCTGGAAACTTATCCAGCTTACTATTTATCTTAAGTAAAAAGAGTTGAAGGGTTATTCCTGGTCCATATCAGTTTTTTGACTCAGAGATGGCAGTCAATAAATATTCAGCTGTGAAAAGTCCATGAGAAATTAGTAGCACAAGCTGCTGAAGGTGGCAATGCTGCAATGAGAAATGTTTGTATATCCACAGCTGGAAAAGTTAAAACTTTGGCCAGTACTTCAGCAAAGGACTTAAACTGATATGCAGGTCAGCAAGTAGGTAAAGTGATGCAGACCAAGAATCTTGTCCCTCCCTTTTGACTTCCAAAACGTGAGCTTATCACACTTATCATTAAAACTAAAATATCTTTTCTCGGTATATCCACATCTTAGATATGGCATCATCAATTCAAGGATTATTCCAGCTTCCCATGAGATTTCAACCAACAGATGGCAGCAGCCCTATTCGTAATGTCACTACTACTGAAGTTTTTGTTCTCATCCAGTCACATGATCGCCAGGTTCCCTGGGATGCTCCAGACCTCACAGATGAGTCTGGTGGTCAGAAGGGCATAAGAAATGTCCCTGTAACTGAGAAAGTGGCCATGAAACACAAAGAGTCTTGACTGGCTGCACTGTCCACTGCTTTCTTAGGGACAGGATAGCTTAAATGGGACTACAGACGCTTGAGAAAGCACAGCTGAGCTCTGTCAGAGACATTAAACACCAGAGCCCCATAGCAGCTGACATTCAGCATCACTGTTTTTTCATACATGAACTCTGCATGGTTTATATAACATTTATTTAGGCACTGCCTCCCCGGTATTTGCAAAGCAGCACTTGGCACAAAGCAGGTATGGGTGGTCCTTTCGGTCAGACACCACAGGCACTTCTCACTTCTGCTGGCTCCTTGCCACTGGTCATGTAAAAGCATTTGGCCATTCACAGACTGTCAGAGGCTTTTTGACCACTTGAAACTCAATCTCCTCACGTGAAAGTTTTCTTTCTCTGACACCACTCACCTTTTACACCCACTCTTTATTTTACGTGTGTAGTTAGATTGTCCATGAACATCAGTGATATAAAATCAATTTTTTGGGGTTATCCAACAGAGTCCCCACCCATCTTACACACATTTTCCTGTTATGTGCAACATACAGCCCCAGGGCTAGACACAGTTGACCAAAATATTTCCTTGGCCTGCCACACTACACTGCAGAAGGGATCCAGTGGATCTGAGAAGCTGCAGGGCTGACTGTGCCTGTCTGAATTCTCTCTCTTCTTCCCAATGGCATTGTGATGGTCACGTGCCTCTCCTGGGCACTGGTCACTGTGCACTTCATGGTGAAAGGGTAGGCATGGGGATGGACAGGAAAAATGCCACTGGCAGGTGCCAGCAAAGGGGAAACTATGGGCCTGCTGCTGAAAGGAGAAGGGGATCTAGTGACAACGGGCATGGAAGATGCTGACATACCACCCTTGTCTTAATCATTCCAACACAGCTTTCCTTCAGCAATCCCAAGCTCCTGAAACTCATGGGAATGTATGGAGTGAAGAACAGTTACTCTCACTGGAGGAGACCCAGTTTAGAGAACATTTAAATCAACTAGACATATAGAAGTCTGTGGGACCTGATGGGAGGCATCCATAAGTGCTGAGGGAGCTGGCTGATGTAGCTACAAGGCCACTCTCAAATATACTTGAAAGGTTGTGGTGACCAGAGGAAGCTGAGGAGCTGAGGATTGGGAGAAAGCAAATATGACTCTCCCTTCAAGAAGAGCAAGAAAAATCTGGGGAACCATGGGCTGGCCAGCCTCACCTTAGGACGTGGGAAGATAAAGTAGTAAAAAATCATGGAAACCATTTCCAAATATATGAAGAAGAAAACCATGACTGGAAGAAGTCAGCATGATTTATGAGGGTTATAAGAGTGGAATCATGTTTGGCCAGCCCAAGAGCATTTTAAGATGGAATGACTGGTGCATGAGGAGAGAGCAGAGGCCTTTGTTTACCCTGATTTTAGTCAAGTTGTTCTCCACGGACCAACTGATGAAGTTCAAGCTAGGTATGTGAGTGATAAGCTGGACTGAAAGCTGGCTGAACCGCTGAGTTCAGAGGACTGTGATGGGTGACACAAAGTCCTGTCAGAGGCCAGGCCTTGGTGCAGTACCCCAAGGTCCCTGCTGGGTCCAATACAGTTAAACAACTTCATTATGAGCTTGGTGATGGGACAGAGTGCACCCTCAGCAAGTTTGCAGAGGATACAGAATGGGGATGAGGGTTTGATGCACCAGCTGGTTGTGCTGCCACTCAGGGGGACCTCAGGAGATGGAGAAATGTGATGGCAGGGATCTTACCAAGTTTAGCAAAGAGGAGTGCCAAGATTTGCCCCTTGGGAGGATTAATGGTGTAGATCACACTGGGGAGCAGCCAGCTGGCAGGACCTTTGCAGAGAAGGACATAAGGGACTTGGGGACACCTAGCTGGCTGTAAGCCAGTGGTGTATCCTTGTGAGAACGTTGGCCAGCCTCCTCCTGGGCTGCATTAAGAAGAGTGTCACTAGTAGGTCTATGGAGGTGAACATTCCCATCTGCATAGCCCTGGTGAGACACATCTGGGGTGCTGTGTCCCAGTCTGGGTTCCTCAGTACAAGAGATGTGTGGACTTACTGGACAGAGTCCCTCAAAGGGCCATGAAGGTAATTAAGGGATTGGAGCATCTGACATTTGAGGAAAAGCTCAAGGACCTTGGAGTGTCCAGCCCAGAGAAGGGAAGGCTGAGGGGGACCTTATAAATGTATACCTGAGGTTGGGAGACAGTAAAGAAGACAGAGACAGACTTTTCTTATTGGTGCTAAATGAATGGTTGGGATGTAATTAGAACAACTGGAAATACAGAAAATATTTTTTTTATCCTGCAAGTGATCCAACACTGGAACAGGTTGCTCTGAGAGGCTGTGGAGTCTCATTCCCTGGGGATATCCAAAAGCCTCCTGAACTCAGTCCTGAAGAAGGTGCTCAGGGAGACCCTGCTGGAGCAGAGAGGCCGGGCTGGATGACCTGCAGTGATCCTTTCTGACCTGAACCACTCTGTGAGGTTCTGTGAGAGGTGGAAATGGTTATTACAGGATGCATTGCATCTGGGATGTTGTGGAACAGCTTCCCTTGGGACTTTAATGAGCTTCATTACAACAAGGAGCCAAGCAAACCTGTCTGTGTTGCTGCTGCTGGGTGTGAGAGCTGATTCCTGGAGCTGGTGACTTGATGTCTGGCTGCTGGAAGTCTCTTTAGTTGGTGCTTGTGCCCTGTACNAGCCGTCTCTATGTGGCCTTGCCTGAGAAAGGCAAGGGCTCGAGATAGATAATCTCCAGGTGCCTTCCATCCTCAGACATTCTATGATTGTTGTGTTCTTTAAATAACTTTGTTTTAAAATTAAGTCAAATGCATATTTTTCCTGAAGTGAGAGCCAAAGCCAAGGAATGACACAGGAAGATGAATCAGTGGAATCTTATGATTTCAGAAAATTTTGTCTGCGATTTCTCTGTTCCTTAGAGTAATTGTGTGACTGAGCCTTGTTCTTAACTTTATTTCTTGGAAACTGAAAACCTGCTCAATTCCAATCCACATAAAAGTTAACCTTGCCAATACCCCGGACACCAGACCAATAACCTTCCTCCTCCATCACCATTTGGGCTAAATAAAATACACTAGGCATCTTAATTAGGAATGTGCAGTCATCTTGGAAGGCACATAGAAAATGACCTAATCCATAATTAGCTCACCAAGTCTGGATTCTGTGGGAATTTTCTTATGCTCTTGATTTTGCTGCATACATTAGTGTACCTCTGCAAAAAACCTCGGAGGATGACAAGAATACACAAGCACACCCACAACGGCACTGTCCTTGTCCTTCCTCTCTTATCCCTGGCCTGTGTTTTGTCCCTGTGGTGCCCCAACAAGGGACCTTTCTGGAGCTCTGCTCATGAGCATCCCAGGCACAATGGGGCCCTCTTGACTCTGCTGCACATAAATACATCAGATTGCTGCTCTCCATCTCATTTATGCAATCCCTAGGGAAGCACTAGTGGTGCTTGCCTCAGAAGAAGGATAAGAGTCAGCTTACCTTACCAGCCCTCCCTCAAGGGGCTCAAGAGCCCTCCCACCTCTGCACTGAGAGGAGGACAGTGCTCAATGGCCATTGCAGAGCCTGTCTGTCTATACCTGGAAGGAGGGAGCCAGGGATAAGCACAGCTGTGATGTTCACAGGGGAGTTGACAGCAGGGTTCACAGTCACAGCCACAGTACTCAAAGAGAAATGGGTACACAGTCACAGTACTCAAAGACAAATATGCAGCCCTAGAAGATGTTTCACTCTTTCGAGTAAAAATGAGGCAAAAATAAATCAAAATAAACTTTCCAGCTTCTACAGGGTCACTGAAATGCAGCCCAGCTGTAAGAAGAGCAAATCATGCACAGTGCATAGCTCATTTTCCCCTCTGTAGGTTAACCAGAGAAGGTCACAGCAATCATGTTTAATAAAAATAGGTTTCTCTTATTTCCTGGCACTAGCTCTGAGCAATTGGCCATAAGGACTGCTTTCAAATCACTCCCCAGTTATTCTGTCTCTTTTCTGCTCAATATTCCTTGAGGTACTTGCAGCCAAGTAGATTATGTCTATCGGGTTTTTTTAATGAAAAGATTATATTAATTTAGCTCAGATTTCAACCAACACACATTATAAGTCTCCACAGATTGTATATTAGCATGGGAACTTCAAATTTACAATAATTGATATATATTACGTTCAAATAAAGTCTCAAGAGGGCAGCTTCAAGTGCCTGTTTAATTCTACTGGTTTTTCAAAAGTCTGATCATGGTATGAAAATAAGCCACTGAGAGAGACTCTCCCCACACTGATGAACTGTTTCACTGCTTTCTCCTAATGGTACCTTCTGTTTTTCACTTTGACAGCTATGCTGAACATCTGGTTTGATTATCAGCAGATCTTTTAGGCTCTAGTCCTGGCTGAAAATGGTCTGTGTGGTGCAAACTGCCCTTATTTCATGACTTGCCCATCACTCAGAACACAGCCACTTCTCAGTACCTGTTGAGCCACATTACCTGTGACTGCATCCATCTTTTCCAAGAGCAACCACACTGCCCATGTGCCCAGGACTCTCCTGCAGCTCTGCCTGCAGGATGATCATGCCAGCCTCTTCTCAGGATGGCAGCAGGATCCACAGGCACTTCTTATCTGGAACACCCACCTTTGGGGCCTTCAGCAGGGCTGCTGCTCTGCAAGGGCTGCTGCAGAGCCAAGTTAATGCCCACAGAGAGTGACTCAGGCAGCACAGCTGTCGCTGCCGCCCACCCAAGGAACTGAGAGCCCTGGCAGGGGAGAGGGAGCTGCAGCTTGTCCTCACAGCAGTGCTCACAGGGACTGTGTGGTCATGCACACACCACCAGTACAGGCTCTGTGGGGGATGGCCATGCGTGAGCCTCAGCCAAGTGACAGTAGTGACAGTAGGCTTGGGGCAGCCTGGTCGTGCCTGGGTTGAGATTCTGGACTCAGAGATGGCATCTGCAAAAGGGAGGGGACCAGACAGACATTTCCCAAGCCAGTACCCTCCTGCTGACAGATGTCTGCTGGGAAATACCCAGCTCAGTGTCCCCAGGAGCTGAAGGGTCCTGCACAGGGAGGTCCCTGCCACTCCAGACACACCTCCCAGTACAGGTACTGAAATAGCCTGGGCCTCCTAACTCTCAGTGCCCTGGCTTCACTGGTACAGCTCCAGCCTAAGGCAGCCCTAAGGACTGGAGGGATATCTGCTCCCCCTTCCTCAGCCTCTTTTGCCTATTATTAATAGAAAAACACTCAAAAGTCTATCTTTCAAGTCAGCTTAGGAGCAGTGGAGCTTTGAGAGCTGGATGCTCCCTGGGAATGTCTGAGGGCAGGGTGTGAGAGGAGGAAGACAATCCCTTACTTGTCTGTGTCTGCACTTCCCCATCATAAGGCTGTCTAGATCCCATAGACACCCTTCTTGCTTGGAAGATTTTAATGGGAACTGTGATTCAGCAGCCTCAGTCTGCAGACATCAGCCCTCCTGTGCTGCTGGTCTGCATCTCTCATCCCTGCTGCCTGTGCCCCAGCAGCCAAAGCTTCCACCCCAGCCCGCCCATGTGTGGACCTCTCTGCTGCTGACCATCCTGCCTGTTCCCATCCTGCCTGCACTCAGAACACTCTCTCCTGCTCATACAGCCAGCTCCTGTGGCTCAAGTGTTGTCTCTTGCAAATGAACCCGATGTGAGCCAGGAATTTTAATAGAAGTTGGCCAGCGGAAGAGATTGGGAGGTGCCTCACACCCTCCATACCCTAAGGAACTCTCAAACCAAAATATTTCAGGAATTAATTAAATGCTTGTCCATTGGTTTATCTTCAACATCAGGTTCATCAGCTAAGATTGATCACCAAGATTGTGGCTTTTTATTGGTAAGCTGCACTCGGAGGTGGAAAACTGGGAAATGGCATGGCTTACAGCACAAGAAAGTGCTGAGGGTCTTAGTGCCCTAGAAACAAGAAGTCAGGGTAGGGAAAAACCAGCAGATAAAACACTTCCTTTACTGAAGTCAGCTGGAAAGAGCTCCCATTAGGATGTTTCCAAGAAGGGCCATTCCTGACTCACCTGAGACACGGATCCATGCAAACAAGTCAGTTGGTGTCACTGCAATGCCTTCAGCCTCAGCTGGAAAAGTGGTGGCCTGACAACAAAGCCTTTAATGCACACATCCCTCTGAAATCCCCCTGGACTCTGCAGGATGATAAGCAAAGTGATAGCTCTATCGCTTTTCTCAGAAACCTAAACTGCTCTAGGTTTCTGAGAAAGGATTTAATATTCATGCAGGCAATAGGACCAGAGTTTTGGCAGAAATAAGATATTACAATTTAATAATTCTTGACACTACTAAGCTCTCTTACTCTACTTCAGCCCAAAACAGGACAGCTGAAATCACTGTCTCCCATAACTCTCAGTTTTAAGAGATAGTGCAGTAAGAAAATGCTAATAACACTCAGATGTGTTATTTTCCAAGCTGTGCTAATCAATGTATTTTTTTCTACAGCACAAAGATTTTGAAAATAAGAGGGATCTTTCAAAATACCTTGACAGAGGTAACTTTGAACTAATACACCTGAAATTTTGGGATGCATGAACACAAGTAAGTTTGTGGAATAACAGTGCCATTAATTTCAGAAGGATAAGTTCCAATAAAATGAGGAGCTAATGAATGTTTTTAAAAACTAAAGGTCTTGACTGTGAAAAAGGCTGGCAGTATCTTTACTCTAAAGAAATAAAAACTGTGTGCATTACCTAGGATGAGTTTTTGTTCTAAGCAAAAGGAAGATCACCATGGTCAATTGAATAAAAAGTTATTTTAAAAACAACCACCAGGAACAAGGAAAGAGCCTATTGTAAGTGAAAGGAAAACATGGACAACAAAACATGCCATTTCTTCTTGGTTAAGAAGTACTGGAAGAAATAAGCATTGACAAATAGTGCATTAGAAGCAGAAAAACAAAACAATAAAAATACGGCAAAAAGCTCTTAGAGGAAAGGGAGCTACTTTCAGGATAAAGAGTAGAGACTACCCATGTGTAACACCCAAAACTAATACCCATTTATATGCCTGTGTTGAGAAACCATCTGAAATACAGTGTACAAATCCCACAGGTCAGCTACAGGGAACATCTAAAGTGAAACAAGTACAGGGTATAAATACAAAGAGAGAGAAGGGATCTTCTAAATGGGAAGCTTGCTGCCAAAGAATCCCAGCTGGATATCAGAGGGCAGAAGAAGGATCCTGTAATAATTTTTCAGAAAAGGTAGTGAGAAAAAGTAGGTCAAGTAATTTTGAACCTAGCTCATGCAGATCTTTTCAAAGTACCCCTGAAGGTGACATTACTGTAGACAGTGCATTTCTGGTGCCTGGAAGGGCAGAGCACTGGCTGCAACAGACCAGGGGGTATCGTCAATGCAAATAAACTTATGCAAGCTGATTGTAAGGAGGTTTATCTCCAGTAAAAGAAACACTATATTCTCTCTTAAATGCTTTCACTATGTGTCAGATAGAACTATTGAGCTGATAATTTTTTTTAATTGAAATATTTCAAGTCAATGAGCAAAACAAAAATAAATCTTGGACTCATGAAAGAGATGTTAAGTGGTTTCACTCACCATGTCCAGTACAACCTGACTACTGACTTTCAAGAAGATGACCTTTTGAAAATAGAGAAAACATTGGCTTAGTCTGATGAATTTAATAAAAAAGTATCTTAAGTGATGTTTTTTTGTTTACATTTTTCCAAGATTTATGTATGCTAAGTACAAATGTTAAGTTTTCAGCTCCGGTTTCCTGCATTGTCCTTAGTAGATTGTTTGCAACACTGTGAATTTGAAGGCATTCCATTTCCCTAAATAGTTATTTTGTTCACTGATAATGGAAATATCTTGAACCTTTCCTTTGCATTATTATAAAAAAACAAAAAAACAAACAAGGAAGAAGAGGGGAAAAAACCCAAGCAGAACTCCATCTCAGCATCTGGGCTCTATCCTGGATATTCCCAGATTAAATCCATTGCAGAAAAGCCTGTTCCACTTGAATGGTGTCCTACACTTTCCTGTTCTCTGTGNAATAGTTATTTTGTTCACTGATAATGGAAATATCTTGAACCTTTCCTTTGCATTATTATAAAAAAACAAAAAAACAAACAAGGAAGAAGAGGGGAAAAAACCCAAGCAGAACTCCATCTCAGCATCTGGGCTCTATCCTGGATATTCCCAGATTAAATCCATTGCAGAAAAGCCTGTTCCACTTGAATGGTGTCCTACACTTTCCTGTTCTCTGTGAGGCTGCCTAGCTCCATGGACCACAGGTTGCCCAGGCTTCCCCTAGGACTGGAACTGTAGATCTTGCTATTACTCTTGCAGCTCTGCACTGATTAATGCTACACGGTACAGCAGGACAAATCTGATCCAGTTTAAGGCTAAACTCCCAGTTTCCCTTCTATTAGGCTATCCTGAGCACATCAGGATATTTGATCTGACTTTATGCTCCAACCAATCTTCCGATGAGTTGTGGAAGGACAAGCGATGCTTTTTCTGGCATGAAATTATAGTGGCTGACAGCAAACCCTGTCAGGTGTGAAGTGTGCACTCTCACCAGGGTGGGTGGACACGGCCTCTAGTCCTTGTGTTATATGGCTGCAGGAGTTTTGATTCATTATTGGGCCATTTAAACTCAGATTTACATCTCTTAGAGCTGCAGCACTGCTCTAATTAACATTGTGTGACTGTGTTTTCTCCCCCTCTCCACCAACACATCATGGCGTTTGGCAGGAAGGATGTTCCTCTCTTCAGGAATCTGATTAAGAACAGCAGTTCTGACCTGGAAGGCGCAGTGGGGTCTTTTCTGCCCTGAATTGAGCAGCACTTTCCCTGTGCTCCCCTCATTGCCCTGTGGCACTACTGGCAGTACCAGAGCGAAGCCCCAGCTTGGCATCACAGCAATATTGGCGGAGGAAGTAATGAAGGGGAGGGCTCAGCTCTACCTCAGCCACAGACCAGAAAGTCAGGTGGGTAGCATAGCAGAAAGGCAGGCTAGGGAGAAAGTCTGTCATGCATTTTCAGACTAATTTAGTTTGTCCTTGGTTGTCATTGCAATGCCTTCCACGCTCATTTAAAAATACATTTCTGCAGGCTGAACAGCGACTAAAGTGGAACAGCATAGTCTGCTATGCTGCAGGAGGCAGGACAATAGGAACATATCCAGTTTTTCTTCTTTCCCAGAGGTGCTCCTGGAGCTGCAGATTTGCTCTTGGCCATCAGGACACGACTCTGGAGCTGCCAGTGCTTTGGAGCTGTGCCCACTCCAGCTTCCCTGTGCTCGGTGCCCCCAGCTGCTGCAGGGGCAGGCAGGGCCCTGATGGCAAACCACCTTGTCCTGCTCTTGCCACCATCTCGTGCATAGTTTGGTTGTCTTCAGTTAAAAACTATGTTTACATAAGTGATACTAAAACCAAACTTTTCAAGGGGTTTTAGCTTCATTATGTCCTTAAGGTACTTTAGCTCTTAGAAAGTGTAGTTCTTTGTATAAAACCTCAATATAATAGTGAAGTACTCCAGCCTTCAGCTCATGTATCACAAGTTCCTTAAAATCCAGCTATGTTTAGAAAGAAAATTTTCAGTTATTTAACATTAGAAAGAAAAAAAATTGAAAGCACAGTTTTTTCTGCATGAACAGTCTGTGGATGTTGGTTGGTGTTCAAAATCCTCTTTCAGAAATGTTTAACTTGAATTCTTGGTGATGTTGTTTTGCTTCTGTCACATGTTCCATCTGCAAGATTTGAATCACTCTTGAAGAAAACAGGAGGATCTCCATGGCGACAAACTCCTGTGGTCTGAAAAAAAGATGACAATATTTCTCTATACTCTTATATTTTTTATTTTGTGATTTCTTCCCCCCTCGATGAATTAACAATGATAAACATCTAAGAGCATGGTTTCTAATATTCAGTATAAACAAAATCTTTCTGAATGTTTAAAGAATCTGTCCTCTCTTATGTTCACCTGCAAAAAGTTATCAGCATTCTGCTTTGTAGTGAGAACTCTGCAGGAGGGATACGTGAACAAAAACTGCTGCAGTCTCACCCACACGAGACTTCCAGCGCTGGAGAATGTTGCTTCCTTAGCCTTCCCTTATGAAAAATTAACACAGAAACATCTCTCTCACAGATCCTACCAAGATGAAAACACACAGCATTCTGTGTGTTTATACACCCTAGTGAGTGATGCCTGTGAGGCTGCTCTGAGCAAGCAGAGCAGAGGGAATCCCCTTGAAGGGGGCCAGGCTGTGCCCCCCACCATGACAGCAACACTCTGAGGTCCCTCTTTTTGCCATGACCCGCTGTGCAAAGGAGGAAATGGAACATTTGTCCCAAAGGCCTCACATTCCTAGTTACAGACATTGAGCCGTATTTCTCAAATCACAGAAAATTGTAGAAGACAGAATATCCATCAAAGTTAGGATGAAAAAACACCCAGTCTCTTGTACTTTGCACCAGCTTGGAATGGTTGGTCTCAAAAACACCATGGGATTGAACTGTGATTTTAGCACAGATTCAACTTATATTAAATAAGCAAAGTAGTTCTAGCAGTTACCTTGCTGTTAGTACATTGTACAATCTGTGAATAAAACTACATGGGTTTTTAACTGGAAGATTATACAGTGCAAAATGGCTGGCAAAGAAAGCCCAATTGTGTTTTGCTCTTCTAGCACTCTGTATTCACATTGATCCTGTTAAAAACATTACAGGATTCCCTGTAGGACAGCAGCCAACTGAGCTTATGCATTTTCTTGTTGCTCCTAACACATTAAACAGCAAATTCATTTATGTTAAAGCTTCTTGTAAATTATTCCAGATCATGATTTTTCAGTAAATTGCTTTTCATGTGAAGTTTTTTCAGTGCCTGTAATTATGATAGGGTACACGCACAGCAAGTTCCCCAAGAAAATGGCCTTGGCTTCCCCAAATCTTATACAGGTTTCATAACAGAATATTTATACTTATTCAGGTAGGGTAGGTCCTGATTTATATGAGTTTGTCATTGAGAGAAAAAAAGTAAGGACCAGAGAATTATAAGGGTCATGGTTTAACCACAGCCAGCACCTAAGCCCCAGCAGCTGCTTGCTTGCTACCATAGTAGCAAGGGAGGGAGGGAATCTTAATGGTAAAAGTGATAAAATCTTGTGGGTTAAGATAAAGACAGTTTATTAGATAAAGCAAAAACTGTGTATGCAAACAAAGCAAAACAAGGAGTTAATTCACTTCTTTCTATGGTCAGAGAGGTGTTCAGTCATCTCCAGAAAAACCAGGCTCCATCACAGTGACTTAGGAAGACAAGAGCCACAACTCTTAACATCCCCCCCTTCCTTCATCTTCTCCCAGCTTTATATGCTAAGCATGATGCCACATGTTCTGGGATATCCCTTTGGTCAGCTGGGGTCAGCTGTCCTCACTGTGTCCTTTCCCAACCTATTGTGCACTCCCAGACCACTCACTGGTAGGGTGGGATGAGGAGCAGAAAAGACCTGGATGCTGAGTAAGCCCTGCTCAGCAACAACCAAAACATCCCTATGTTATCAATTCTATTTCCAGCACAAAACCAAAACACAGCTCCATAGCAGATATGTGAAGACAATTAAGTCTAACCCCAGCTAAAGTCAGCACAATAGGATAGGTTTTTTAAACTTTGAATTCTGGGGGGAAAAAAAATTTTGGAACAAATTAGCAATTTGTAAACATGAAAATGAGTAAGAGATGAAATGAATTTGTCAAGGACATTCTGTCAAATTAATCCTCATCTCTTCTGCGTGATAGGTCTTGTGAGTGAAGGAGAAACATTAGAAACATAAGTTATACATCTAGAATTCAGCAAGATCTCTGCTGTCTTATGTGAAGCTCTCATTGGCAGGAGAGGAAAATAAGGACTAAACGAAATTGTGACTAAAAGGTGTAAAAATAATTCAATCACGTATCGGGCTGAAATTAAAAAGATAACTCATCTAATGAGTGGATATATTGACTGTAGGACATCTGCTGCCTGTCCTGAACCAAAGTCCATTGTGTTCTTTCATTAGTAATTGACAGCAGCACCAAGCACTCACCCAGCAATCCCGTCTGGCAAAAAAAGGCAGGTTGCAGTTCTGGCCATTTGAATCACACTGTCTAGACTATGCTGATGGTACCAAGCAATCTCCATCGACTGTAATAAGAGCTGAGACTCCTGTCTCATGCATAGACACCCATGTTTTTTTCTTAGTGAATCGTATTTCAGCCAATTTTTAAAGAAGTTATTTTTGACATTCAGTAGTCTAGGTCCAATAGCAAACCAAGAAAGAGAGCAAGAGTTTTGCCCTACCCTTCATGATGGAAGAGGCCTTTAAGTTCTTGGGCACAAAATTCCTTCATTTGGTTCATTTTATGGTTCTGCTGTTACTGACAAATGGAGAATATTAGCTCCTGTTACCTGTTTCCTCCCCATAAGCACTAAGTACCTCACAGACAGGGTTAGGTAATCCTGCCTTTCTCCAGACACAGAAGTAGACAACAGATACATGGAAAATCAGTGCAAAACTGAGAGCAAGACCACATGACTTGTCATATCCACCCACCAAGCCTTGCTGCCCTGTGACAAATTTTAACTGCAAATTGTCTTTTTCCTGTTCTGATAGAAATCTGCATAATTTAATGGAGGCACCAGGCACCAAAACACTGAAGCAATAAAGAGAAAAGGGTGGAGAAAAAGAAAAACTTGTGAACTACTGCATGCATATTCAAAGCACCATTGTCTCACACTTCTCATTGGGGATTCCTGCTCTGGATACTTAGACATGTTTGGGACCAGATCATGTTAAAGGGAAAAGACTCAGTATCTCCTTTCCCCCTTCCATTATATAGGGCTTGATCTCATTGTGCAAATGTTTGACCCCCAAAAGGAGCAGAATCAGACAAGAAGATAACAGTCCTTCTACAATTATTAAAGCATTCATGTTTATTAACATCACAGTGGGGGAAAAGCACAAAAACGGAGGCTTCCAGCCAAGAAAAATATATTATAGAATACTGAGAATTTGTGAGTAATGAGATGTATGATCCAGCATCACTCAGCTTTCTCATTTCCAAATTGCAATGAGATCTGAAATTGCCCATTTTCTCATCATTTACCGAGGGTTAACAAAAAGAACCATTCTTTCTCACACTGTGCTCCCTAGAGAATTTCTAAATCATGTGATTATGCCATTGTGGCCCTTTCTGCTTTCAGAAGCGTCTCTGGAAAAATGTCTATTGTCCCCAAATGCCTGTTAATTGTGCTCAGTTTACTATGAAATCATTGTTTTTTCTTCTAATAGCTCCTCCTGCAAATCAGAGATCAGCTCATCCGTCTGAGCTCACGCTTTCTTGCACATTAACAACAGTGCAGAAGGAAGCTAAATTATGCCCACAGTTATTGCAGGCAGTCTTGATCTTCCAGCTAATCTCAGAGTAATGTCATTGGAATCCCATTATCTTCAGCAGAAGAGATTAGGCTGATTTAAGCAGTTATTTTCCATCAAGTTCCTCCTCTACCACGTACTGAAGTTGCAGGGCTAATAGACAGTGTTAACAACTTTCCAACACAGCTCAGATTCAGTGCTTCAGTGCTTCAGTGCTCTCAGCTGCACTGGCAGTGCACACGTGTTTGCTCAGAAGTGGGCTGTTGACAGCAATGCCAGCAGACAAAATTCATTTGCATCGATTCTGCAGTGCCTGGTTTAAAGATGGTCAATACAAGCCATCACTGAACAGATCAAAACTGACCATGAGCAAGGCCAGAAACTGGAACTCTTACAGTTAGACCAGTGAGGTCCTGGCACAGTTTTTTTTTTTAGAAAAATTAGGTGTTGAAGTGAGTAGCCCAGATGTAACCCTGCTCCTTCATGAGGCCTGCAAGAATGCAGTGCTCCAGCCTGCTGTCCAGCAACAGGCAACCTCCAAAAGTGACTCCAGATAGGAAAAATGCCTGTGCATGCATGGAGACTGCAGGTTTCCCACCCCAACACCACCTGCCTGCACCTCCCAGCCCTTGGCTGCAGGCCTCCTGGGACAACACTGGAGCTGCAGCAGGGAAGTATACACTGCTCACCACTAAATACTTTCCCTTTTTTGATTAAACTGTTGTTTCATCTGATCTGGTAATTTTCACTCTTAAATTATATATCCCAATTAAATCAAAAAGAAAAACAAAAATTACTACAAATTGATGTGAAAACTAGAAGAGTCTTTGGAACCTAAAATCTATGATACATTTTTAACATTTCAGAGTGCACACAAAAGCTATAAATGTATCTCTAAAAAACTCCAACTGCTGCTGTAACAGAAACGTGTTCATAAATGATCAGGAAAGTTGTAATTGGGTATTTAGGCATTTGCAGACTAATTTTGTCCCAGAGCACTCAATTTCCTCTCCTCCCATAATTTTCTTCAACTGTAATTTAAATTCCTACTCCCCTCAAGATCCACGAGGTGGTATGGCATTAGCTACAGTTTTACTCAAGGCACCTGCCAGTTTGCCAAACCAAAGCTGGTTAAAACATACTGCCAAGACATGTCCAATAGCTCAGTCTGTCAGTCACATTAAATTGTAGTCCTTGAGCATGAATAGTTGGATGTTTCAAGAAGAATATTGACACTTCTGTATCCAAGTAAATGTAGCCTTAAGCTAGTTTTTCTGGAGTTAAAAATTCTCCATTTGTTCTTGTTACAAACTGAAGTTTACATATGAAGTGTATTCTCAGTTTAGAACATCACCCTTGCTGCTTCTACCACAGACCAAAATTGCACTTGCTTGGATAGTACATGGGAAACCTCTGGCATCAGGGAGATTGTGTGGAAGGGAAGGAAAAATCCTACAAGTCTCCAAGGCAGCAGAAGTTTATAAGATGGGAAGCCCACTCCTCTTTAAGGTGCTTTCTGTGAAAGCTCAGGAAACTCCTTCTCAAATTAATTTTGCACCCTTCCAGAGGCCACTAATGGATGTGAACACTGATGTTTTCTCTGGCAGCTGCAAATAGGGGACCATGCATGAAGTCTTACTGGAGCCAGCTGCAGGCCATGTGGCTTAGCTGAGCAATTGAAATACCTGGAAAATGCACTCAGTGTACAATGACTGCATCTTCTTACCACCTCATAATCTTGAGGCTTTCCAACAACAGAACCTCTGTTCTGGCTTCTACAATACAACCAAAGAGCAACAATTCATTAAAAGACCTGTTAAGGTGACCAGAATATTTTCAGTGTTGTGGAATGGCTTTCAAGCTAAGAAATCAATGAAGCCTTTCAAAATATCCGTAAATCACATTGAAATATTTCTCAATAATTTAAACTTCTCCCAACCCTGTTGAAGCCAACAACATTAAACAGGCATGGTTGTAAGACAGAGCTCAGCAAAAGACACCAGCCAAGGGGGAATTTTAGGAAGAGCAGATGTCTGAGTAGGGCTCACAAGCAAAACAGTCCACAACAGGCCTGGGACACTTCCAGCAGAAAACCTCCTGCAGAAATCATTTTTAAAAGATCACTTGAAATTTTACCAGTAGAGGGAAACAGAGCACCTCTACTGCAACCTGTTCAGAGATACAGGGCTGCCACTGTTTCTCTGATGACGATCTGTTCTCCTGTCCCTTCTCCTGGTTACCCACTTGCACCCCACAGCTGCACACTTGCATGCAGGCAGCCCCATGCCTGGGGGCAGCTGAGGGCCCTGGACTGGCCACGCCATGTGCTCAGGACAGAGGATGAGCAACACCTTTATCATCTTGCTGCCCAGACTTTTCTCTTCCTGAAACTAAGATTGTTTGCCCTTGGTGTGTAAATGAAACCTTCAAAGTTTGTTTCATGAAGTTAGGTTGCTAAAAATCCATTAAAGCACTTAAATTCAAGTAGCTTAATCTTCAAAGCTGTTACATACCTCTGCCTTAATGGAATTTGTGGCTTCTTAGCACTTCTGAAAATTCAGCCCCTAAATGTGTGCCTCATCACTCATGTTTGGTATTAGGATCCTGCCTAGAGAGACAGAGTTGTTTGGAGTGGGGTAGATTGATTTGTTTTCCTCAGTCTGTCATGAAATATTTAAATGCTTTTATATTAAACCTATAATCGCTATTTTTACTTGCTCTTCAGACTCTGCTTTTTTCATAGATGTGATTTGTGGTGTACAAGTTTAGATAAAAAGGTATTATATCTGCATCTTGTATGGTATGAGCAGAGCAGCAGTTCCTTGCAAGCAAAGATATCATGAAGTCTCAAAGGGAAAAATAATTCCTTGGCATCCCTTGGTTAGATCCTGTCTTCGGCAGCTGGATAGAAATAGCATGGTCAGAGGGACTTTCTACTTGCGCAAATGTATGTGCAATTTGTGCTGCACCACCCATCCCAGCTTCCTCTTCTATGTTCTGTGTTCTGCAGCGGCACCTTCATGTCCTGAAAAATTGTTTCTGTTAGCAGTGGTAAAGAAAGGAAGCTGGCAGGTTGTGTTTTAAATCTGCCATCATTAGTGCAGCAGTTACACAGAGCAAGGTCAGGCCAGTTGTTTTAACCTACAACAAGTTGTAAATAACTTTCTTAGTGGATTTCATTTCCTGAAGTCACACACTGGGGAGGGAGAGTGGGAGGTCAGGGGTCTGGGTCTCCCATCAGCAAAATGGGGTGAGGTTCTGCCCTTGGCCAGAACACGTCAGACAGTGCCACTCACTCCAGGTTGGAGCCAGGGTGAGACTGTGATGGGCACCCAGGCCTTAAAGGCACTTTTGGATCCTGTAACTGAGAGTGCTCCTTGAAGAGACCCAAACATGCAACCACTTATCTGCACACACAAAGGCAATGGCCTAAATTGATGCTTTAATTCCTGAAAGCCAGAGTCTCACAGCAAAGTGGTCAAGAAGTGTGAGTCATCATTAGTGGAGCTTTTACAGGTTCAGTTTCACTGTTGAGTAGCCCCATGCCCATTAATATGGTCTTCTTCTTGAAGGAGTCAATACACTACGACTATTCAACAGCAATTAAAAAAAAAAAAAAGTGTCTCATTAAGAGGATTATCATTCTCTAGATGGTTTTTCCAAGAATCTAGGTTATTTTGGGGTTTAGTCTCATGACTAAAATATTCTTGCATTGAGAAATTGGTCTTACAGAGAACCATTGAAGAATTACTGGAAATGAGAGAGTCTGGAAGTGCTGCACAGGAAATGTGAGTTTTTTCAGTAGTACTTTTACATGTTTGTCAGTGAAAGGTGTAGATGTAGCACCACATCAGTATTTTATGGGCAAAAATCTTTATTTTTACTCTTTCTTATAAAACTTATCATTATAATAATCAGTGCTTATCATGATAAGCTTGTACATTGCTGGGAAAACTTTGAACAAATGCTACAGCACATGAAATTATCAGTATCATTTGTTTCAAAGTGAGAGTAGCAGACTGTTTCAGTATTGGCATTTTTACAGGATTTTTTCTGCAGTTTTGTTCTCTTTGGCTTTAATAACAGTCTGTGGAGGAGTGATAGAGAAAAATAGTTACAACCTTTTTTTCAGAGTGAACTATAAGCTACAAATACAATACAACAGATAGGATTATATCAAATTGCCTCAGTCATCAAGCCTATTCTTCTGCCTGTTATCTTTTACATTTAAAGCATGGCTTATTTGATTAATTTTTGCATCTTGTTTGTTGAGAGGGGAAAAGGAAAGTTTTCTTACATTTCACTCATTTCAGCTGATTTTCTTCTTTATAAAGAATTACTGGATTATCTAAAAATTAATTTGGTATTGAGAGTGGCAGCTGTTCTACAACGAATTAGGTAACAGAAATCATAATATTGGATCAAAATTTTTCTTTCAAATTACTTAGTCTGAAAATGTAGCTCCTTTCTAAGTAATCTAGATCATGCTTTAAGGTTTTCCTTCTAGGTACAAGGACAAGGAGCTTGCTTTCTAATAGAAGAATGGAGGTTTTTTTTCCATTTTCCTTTGCTATTAAAGGACAAATATCCAATATATTAAATGTATAACAACAAGAACATCCTGAGAGCTGAAAAAAAATTAACAGTATTGTCAAGATTTTCAAGGGCTGGTGGGTAAAGCTGGAAATCAACTTCATCAAAAGCCTTTTATTCATCAATTTAGCTCTTGTATTGACAATTGAAAAGAATAATTTTGTAACTTTAAATGATTTTTAAGCCTCTTTATTTCTGTATGAGTTTGGCTGAGGGATGCTTTAGGTAACAGAAACTTAATTATATGGTTTTTTTCCTTTTTCATAAAATATGCACCCCTTAAAAAAAAAGAAGGCAAAACCACAAACTCACAAAGAATATTCTCTTCCAAAGCAGTAGCTAATAGCAGTACTGATGATATTTTGCTTAACTGAGCATGGTTGCTCACCTCCCATGGTAAGAAGTGTACAGAGAAAATTATTTTAAGCAAGCCATTTGTATTCTTTAAAGCTGTCTAAATAGAAAGAAAAATATGCTAAACCCATACGTCCTGCCTATTCTGTCTTTTTTCTCTTTGTATTTAAAATTGTTAAAATAAAAAAAAGAATCACCAAAAAAAAAAAAAACCAACAAAAANGAAAACCAACCAATCAACCACCAAACAAAGAAACAAACAAAGCATAGGCCACCTGGTGCTACCTGTCCCAGTAAGTGTGTGTTTTGTTGATCATTTGGGCAGCAGCAGTGTGTCCCTCCTAGTTCCCCTAATTCTACTGCCATTTGCTGGAAGTTATCATGAATGATGACTGCTTGATCTGAAGTTATTTTACATTTTGCCATCTATTTCTCCCATATCCTGAAGATTTAAGCAAACAGCAAGGCAGATTTGGAGATCCAAACAAAGCATAAAATGCACTTCATATTTCACTAAACTGATCAGCATTCAAAGTAGTTTTTCATTGGAAGATGCACCTCCCTATGGCAATAAGTTTCAAAAAAAAAGTACTTTGCAATGGCCAGGTGAAAACCATCTTTGCATCTGCATCTCTACAAATGTTGTCATACCCTTCGTAAGTGCTTTTAGCTGGTAAATTATTCAGATGGAAACATTATGCTGCATATGATCACACTGAAGAGCTGTGAAATGAAGAGTGGTGCACAGGGACAGAAGAAAAGTATGGAGAGATTTTGCAAGTAGCTGTTCCTCAAAATCCCTAATCTGCAAGGATTTCTGATGTGTACAAAACAAGAAATTGCTCTCCAGTGCTTAACTTGATAGGAAGTGTTCTCCTTACCCTGCCATGCCATTACTTCTGCTGAAGCATTGTAGCAGCAGACAAATACAGTTCCTAGCAGATGCTTCTGGGGTTTTGTGCTATTTGGTTAACTTCATAACACTAACAAGTTTAATGTTGGAGCAGCTTTCTTCTCCCTTACTTTGTCCCTACTGCCTTGTTTTTATTTTGTAAGCTTTTTGTAACACCTCAGGCAGTGGAGCAATAGAGACTGTCAAAAACAAAATAAAGCTCCTGGTAGCACTCAGTTCTCTGGTACCTGGCTTATGTGTGGACACAAGACAAATTCCAGCCTATGTGACCACAGCTTAGGACTCAAGGATTTTTGGCCTGCTTGTAGTCTTGTGCATGAATTTCATGCTAACAACTCAATGTGGCAGTCACGTACAGCCTTCCTCCGCTCCTCCCCCACTGCTGGTGTGCTAGGAGAAATAATTCTCACTCTGTGGCTGCAAAAGTTAACAAAAAAATCCCTGTAACACATGAGCCAGGCACCCCTCACTGACTAGCTCAGCTGTGCTGACCAGCTGTGACACTGTGCTACAGGATGGCCTCACATATGACCTGGAATATGGACCACAGCTTCATCAAACAATTTTGTAAGGATGCTCATGGGCATGATTTACAGGAGGCAGGGATTGTAAGTGTGCTGCTAGTTGTAATCTCTGCTCAAGTGTGTATCAGGGATGTTTGGGTTTTCTTTTTCTGCATGCTGGAGCCTGGATGAGACAAGCTGTTTTTTGATTATAGGGATTGGAGCTACATGCATATTGTTCTCAGTTACACAGTGTGTTTGATTACTAACATTTTAGAAATCACTGACTCCTCTTCTGGCAAAACCGATTCTTTTCTGCAATCTCACAGCATGAGCACTGTTGTCACCTGAAAATGAATTTTTCAGGATTGTGTTTTACATCCCATTTCTCTTCCTCCCCTAATTTAGTTTCCATCTGTGTTTTTCATAGATGCAGATAGAGTACATGCTAGAAAAACACCAAGCAGGGCATCATTCTTTTGCTTTCACTATTAACATGTTCCTGTTGATAGTAACTGCTGTGACAGGTGGGAGCCCTGAATGTGGAGCAGGTTCCCACTGAGCTAGTGACTCCATAAACCCAGGAAGAGATGAGCTACACCACAGGAGTTTACATCAGAAGTGGATGCAATAGGTACATATCAAATACACGAGCACAAGAAAATCTATGTAATATGGTGAAAGAGGGGATAAAAATGAAACAAGCTTAATGAACATACAATGGCTTGGTTGGGGAGAAGCCTTAAAATTATCTAGCTCCAACCCCTCACCATGGGCAGGAACACTTTATACTAGACCATGTTGCTCCATCCAGCCTGGCCTTAAACACTTCCAGGGATGGGGCATCTCCAGCTTCTTTGGGAAACCTGTTCTGGCGCCTCACTACCCTCGCATTACATAATTTCTTCTTAATACCTAATCTGAGCCTGCTCTCTTTCAGTTTGAAACTACTCTCCCTTTTCTTGTCACTACATACTCCTGTGAGTTGTCTCTCATGGGAAATGTATCAGAGAGTACAAGTGCTCAGCCTCACTTCAAACCTGCAGAGAGCTTCTGGAAAGGAAATGTGTGAGGAATGCTGCACTGTGCATCCCTCAACTCCTAAATGTCTTTTCTGTGAAAAGGACTTGGCAAAGAGGAGCCAGACAGCCAGACACAGAGCTGTCATAGGCAGTTTGGGAGAACCTAATTACCAGTAATGTGTGAAAAACCATGGGTTTGGCATGCTGAATTACATGGCTGGCTGTTCAGATGGAAGATGGAGTATAAGCCAAAAACATACCCAAATGGCTCTGCAATTCTAGCTCCACATAGTCCTAGATACTGGCTCTGCAATGAGCAGTTCTGATCTGACAGAGGAATCAAACCTCTCATTTTCATAGTATGAGCTTCCCAAAAAGGGGTTGCTGCTCAGGCAGGCAATTCCCAGGCCATTCCTGGGTCAGTCAGGCCACAAACCAACAGCAAATCCAACAAGTGTGGAGCTGAAATGAAGCTCTGCCTCCAAGTGATGGATGAGAAAATAAAAGAATGTGTGGATGGGCCAGAGGTAACACTGAGAAAGAGAAGCTGGGATGCAGGAGCCTACAGGATTGTCTGAAGAAAAGAAAAGCTACTGAGGATGTGAATCCTCTGGCAGCAGATGCAGCTAGAGAGGCAATGGAGAAACTACTGATTGGAGAAAATTTCTGTTCATGAATGTTGGCTGCTTTGTCTTCTGAGTCAGGCTGGGTTTCTGAGAGGACACAGTGACATGAGCTGCTTCTTGGGGAATGACAATTCTGAGGCTGTGTGCAGGACCTGAGAGTGCATGACATGAATAACAGATTTCCACAAGCCAAATCTCTCTGAATAAAGAAATGCCATCTCTTTCTTCAGCCAATTATTTACTCACTTTCAAGAAAGCAGGATGGGGTGAGAAAGAATAGCAGCAGACATTGGTATTTGAGGGCAGAACTAGAATTTTACTCTGCCTCTTACTCATGAAGCAAAATTCTTAATGTAAACATTAACTATTTCATGCTGTTATTGTGATGGCTGCATGAATAGGCATTGCTGCTGCTGGTGTGGGGCCCTGCCTTTTCAACAGCTGGCTTTGATGCAGTCAGGGTGTGCAAGTAAGAGAGGAAAAGGGGTCAGGCAGCAACTCTACCTCAGGGCATCAGCAAGAGAAGGAGCCAAGGCAGGGATGGATATAACCTGGGTTTAAAAGAAAGTTAAAGTCAAGTCTGGCTGGAACCTTCTGCAGGGGAGATAGAGATACCAATAGCAAGAGCAGCAGCTGGAGCTGTCAGGGCTGGGCTTTGCAGTCACTTGGAGATGCCTGTACAATCCTGCTGGGGCTGCCTTTGGAAGGGGAAGAGAGCTGAGCAAATTTCCATCACTTTCAGTATTGCCCTTCTCCCTCCTTCTCTCCTCAAATCCCTTCCCGAAGGTTTCCTATGCAGAATATAAAAATGTCTGTTGTGGCCAGCCCTTTTGCTGCTTTCATCCTGCAGCCTCTCCTGCAGGATCCACCCAGTTCCTGGTTCAGCAGGTGGATCCTGGCTCTAGGCTGTTAGTACAATGTTACTAATATGACAGCGTGGCTCTGGATCAATCCCTGCTGATGCCACCTGCAGTGTGTGTACTGATAATGAAGCAAAGAGCTGCTCTGCCCCATCACTTACCATCTCAGGATCTTGTTAATTACTACTGCTCAAGGAGCTTATTTGTGCAGTAAAGTCTTGATGAAAGCAGCTCTGTGAAAATCTGAATTTTTTGTTTGTCATTCTCCTGAACAAATAACAGTGCATGGAACACTTGCAGAGAGCGCCATGTCTCCCTGATCCGAAGAAAGGGAGGGGGAAATAGACAAAAGCACTTTCCTTGGGTGACTGCAAAGGTACAGAAAATATTTTGCTTCTCTACAGTTATATTTGATTTTACTAGGAGCTATACACATATGAAAGAGCGACTGAGCACTGGAACAGATTGCCCAGAGGGGCTGTGGATTCTCCCTCACTGGAGATATTCAAGAACCATCTGGATGCAATCCTGTGCCATGTGCTCCAGGATGGCCCTGCTTGAGCAGGGAGGCTGGACCAGATGCCCCATGGTGGTCCCTTCCAGCCTGAGCCATTCTGTGTTTCTGTGAGTGCAGTGAGCTCCCAGCAACTATCAGGAGACACTCAGCTTGAAATGAAGAGACAGCAGTGGGTTAAATATAGGATGCTTCCTTCAGAGTGTTGTATCCTCATTGTCTTATTTTGGGAGTATGTATAAATGGGATCTTGCTTGCATAAATATAGTAAATTTATTTAAGAAAATAATCTGAGAGGGCAAGAAGTGTCGGTTTATTAATCCAGAGCTGCCTCTTCTAGAAGCTCTATCTCCAGGTGCTGGGGCAATGTGCTGCACAGCATCACTGTGAGTGTCACTAGCACCACCATGGGTGACTTTTGTCTTTAACACTTGCTTTCTTCTGTTACTTTGCAACTTTGGACAAAAAATGACTCTTGAAGGATTTCAGAGGCTGAATTCTGTATATCAGGAATGAGCTTGCCAGCAAAATTATTCTCTCTATTAGAGCATGAGAAAAATGCCCAGAGTAGTCCAAGGAGGGAAGGAGACAACAGCTGTCAAAAGGGAAAGTCCCTTTCTGTTGGAGGAGGAAGCCTGGAGCTTGCAGGCATAGGTTGGGCACCCTACACAAAGCAGGCAGCGCTATTCCTTTGCTCACCCTCCAAACTGTTTGTAATTAGGTACATAAACACACCAATTTCCTGCTACTGCTCATGAGATGAAAAGCTGGAGCTGTGCTGGGAGATTCCCACATGGCTCTGGGAGCAAGGGTGATTGAAACCTCTGCCTGTGCTCCCAGCTATGACCCAGATCAGGATGCTGATCCAGGATGGAAATTTTGGCAAAAATTAAAAGAGCAAGGTTTTAGTTTGGCAAATTGCTTGCTGTGGAGTCCTGAGGGTAGTGCTGTGGCCTTTTAAACAATAGACAGCCCTGGTTTCTGGATGACCTGACATGATCACGTCTCTTGAAACTGGCTCATGGAGCCGTGGCTCAGTCTGGCCTGATGGCCACGAGGGACAGCAAACACAGGAGGAGACAAGGGCTGCCTGAGGGGGTGACACAGCCTGGGCAGAGGGCAGGACTGGGGAAGAGGATGCAGTGCTCACTCAGTTTCTCCACTTTTTCCAGGGAAATTGCTCTGTGGACCAGGCTCTGCAACCAGCTGAGCCTCAGGAAGGAGAAAAAAGTGGAAATGAGGACCTGAAAGAGGGAAAAGTGGAACAGAGAGATGAGGGAAAGGAGCAAGCCCAAAGAGTCAGGGAGAAAGAAGAGTCAGAAGCCAGACAAGATATGTAAGAAGGAAGAAAATCAGCCCAAATCAGAAAGCAAGCTTCAGAGGTGGCAGAAGAGTGGAAAAGTGTGGACAAGTTGGCCACTTCCAGGTTAGATATCCTGGCAAGGACATTTGCACATTTCAAAGGGGTGTGGGGGCTGCAGTGGGCGCACTGCTCTGCACTTCCAGGTGCTTGGGGACACGCCTAACCTGCAAACCACTGCTGGAAAGCTGTTCTTCACCTCACAAGTCCCATGAGGGGCTTTTCTGGATATCCAGAAAAAATTGTCTCACTCTTTTGTACACAAGATACGTAACTCCGCCTGATCCACGACACCTTTAAAGCACTTTACCATACTTACACAGACTTTTCACAAGTTTCAAACTATGCTTTTCTCAAAAATGTGTTTCTAAGGAGCCTGAAACCATCATAATTTATTTTGTACTGCAGAAAAAGCCCTGGGCTTCTTCCCTGGATTTTGTTTTCCTTCATTATTAAAGAATAATTATACCACTGTATCCAGATATCTAAAAAGCAGCCAAACAGGTTTTCATTTTATTTAATAGTCTAGCCAGGCTAAAAGAAGAGGGGAATTAAGGCCAGTTGCCATGATCTGCTGGATTCAGGTGAGAGGATCCTTCCCAAGATCCTAAGATAATACAAAGCTGGAATTTATCAGCTACTGGAATAATGAACTCATAATGGATTTAATAAAAATACTGTTTTTCTAGAGAGAATTGTTCAGAAGTGCAAGCTCACATTAACACGCTCAGATATGAAGGATCCTTAAGCAAACCCAAAATAACCTTTCTCAGAAATGTGTCTTCCACTCCCAGGAGTTGGGAAAAAAAAGGCTATAGGTCAATGCCTGTGGAGAAGTTCAAGTGGATAGTAAAAAAGTGCATGAGTCCACATAGCACTGTCCATGGACTACAATTTTTAAAAGCCTGAAAAGCAGGAGTGCTTTTTGCCAAAGCTTAGCTCTGTTCTGTGGACCTAATCCTGAGGACAGGAGATCCTTCAACAGCCCTACAATGTTGTAGGCACTGAATTGCCCAGAATACTCTGAAACCCAGAATATAAGCAATTTTAAATATGGAAAAGATACATTTTAAACATACATTTTCTCTCCATATCCAGAGTGGTTACTTGTTTATAGGTATGGAAAGTGGGAGGGTTTGGTGTTTGCCTTAAGTAAAAATTATAGGATAACTCTGCAAACAGTATTAAACAAAACTGGGCTACATTCATATATGCTTTGTCATGACTGATATGACATTTTAATGTAAAATGAACCCTAATCTGATCCATATTTGGGGAAAAAAATTATTCCTAAAATTCTGAGATTTGTCCAGAAATCAACATGAAGACAAAGACTATGAAATCATACTATTTCCAGCAGAGTAAAAATCTGCTGTGAAAACAAAGCATTCTGATTCCATTACTCTTCACATAACATCTGTCTCAAAGTTGTGCCATACACACTTTTCAGAGTCATAGGCAAGTTGAAAAACTTTTCATGGAAAAGTCTGCATTGCAACAGGGAGAATTCAGTGTGTGTTTGTGCATGTGGGACAGCTTTGGGGTCTTGTAATTTGTTTTTTCTCACTTGGACGACAAGTCTTTCAAGCAAAAAACAGGAATAAGAAGTGCAGCTTCAGAAGTTCATAAATAGGATTTTAGTAAAGATTTGCAGTATATTAAAGAGAGCAAGTATTACATGTGATTCAAATTTCACATTAAAATTCTTCTGCAATATGCAATTTTTCATTCTATTTTAGATGAGAGTTTGCTTGGGTTTTGTACAAATTGAGCAATATATTTGGAAAATTATCCTAATTTCCTGATCCTGCTCAAATTGGACCAAAGGCAGGATCCACATCACTGTCCCAGTTTCTTTCCCTGTGCATCAATAATTGCTGGACACTCTTCTAAAAACCACAGGATCTGTACCATGACACTTCCAAATGCAGCCATATGGTGTGAAGACCTGAGGTAAGGGCCAGCCCCACTTCCAGAAAGGAGGGTTGTGGAATAACTGATTTGTCTGTGCCATAAGTGACGAGCTGGATGCTGATCCCAGGTGGATTTGATGTCCCTTCGTTCTCCATTGTATTTAATAGGATTCTGCTGTGCTGCACTTGGCCTGGTGAGGGACACATACTGTTTGCTTTCCCTCTCTGGTAGGTATCTGGGGTGTCCCCTAGGCTGCAGCAGATGACAGCCACGCACAGAAACCTGACGTGGCAGCAGCACCTTGTCTGCTCATGGAGTGTGGAGGTGGCAACTCCTCATGTGCTTTTGTAGAAGACTGTCAAGGAGAAGCCCAGGTGGGTGTTGAATCTCACTGTTTCACAGTACAACAAACTACTTCTGGGAAGAGAGCAAGTGGTTCTTGCTTGCACTATTGGATCCCCCTGGCCTTGATACCAATTCAAGTCTTATGTGATGTTCCTCCACAATATGCTATTGGATGTACGAAGCTGTATCATTAAATAGGTCACTTTGTCTCTCTTTATTATAATCTTAATTTTATCACTCTACCCACATTATGTGCCTGGGTGTTTATTGACCTTAAAGTCGGACATAAATGGTAGTGTATGGGTACACCCTGCCCTTGATGTGAGTGAATGTGAAATGCAGCTAATGCCTTTTGAGGGCCTGCCTCCAAAATATTTGTCACTAAGACATGTTCAGTAGAAATGGGAGGTGACACTGATTGACAATACCAGTTTCCTCATGCCAAGCCATTCCCTGCTTTACACTGGGGATGGAGGAAAATATGCTACCTCTCCCAAAGAAAGGCATTTTGCCTTCTGCTGTGGGAGTTGGAGGCCATTTGCCTGAGGAGAGCACTGGGTAAGTGGGATTTCTTTCAAATGACAAAAAGCAGGGTTGGACCCAATGCAAGAAAACGTCCCTGTTAACTACTGCGTGGTATATCAAACAGCCTGCTGTTGCAATAAAATATTTATAACTAATCATTTTGTTAAATGAAACATGTACTTCATGACACCTTTTATAATTAACAAGCCATGTTCCAGCTAATTTTGCACATGGTGTTTCACAGTTTATTACCAGGTACTATGAGGAGACATAATAAGTACCTACAAATAACTGCCCATATTAAGATGTAGTATAGCAAAGAGGAGCAATTAAGCTCCTGGGAAGCCAAGTGTTATTTGTTTGCAAACAAGTGTAAAGGTAGGACCTCTGCCAAACAAAAGATTGGGGTTAGTGGGACGATAAAGCAATAAACCTCACAATGCATGAACACATTATGGTGGAGCTACAGTCAGGCAGTAATGAGGATGCTCTAGCAGAGACTTTAATGAAGCTGGATTTTGCTGACAAATAATGCTTAAAGATACTGGTATGATTAAGCTGTATTTAATGATGCATTAGATGTCCTGAGTGCTGGGATTAACACTGAAATAATGGCTCCTGATCCCAGTAAGGCATTCTCAATGGACTTTGGTCACATGAACATATTCAACATTCACCATTAACTTCTCTAATTTGCAGACTAAAGACTGAAGTTAAGAGGCTTGAGGGTGTTGTGCTGAAGAGAAAGCTCAAACAGCTGTCATTTATATTGTCCTCAACAAGCCAGAGGTTGTAGATACAAGGAACTCGGTGAGATTCATTTTAATCAAACCAGAGAGCAGCAATGTTGCAGGTATCACTGACTTGACCACAGCAATGCAGAGAGCTAAGTCATCTCCTAAATTTTCCTGCTGCACAAACATGAGACAGCCACTGCCATCATTTTCCATGACTATCTATCAGGACAAACCCAGCCAGGATGGGACTACTCACCATGCTTCATCTTCTAATCAGAAGATGAAGTAGGGTTAAAACAAATTAAACTCAACATTTTGATATTGCAGATGTGGTCTGAGGAGACAGCTCCAAATGCTAATCAGAGCATCTTCTGAGGAAGAATTATCCCTTGATTAGGGCCAACAAAATAGGTGTCTTGCTCCTGTTATCCCTGCCCGGCAGAACAAGCCAGGTGTGCAGTGCTCAGGCTAAGCAAGGCAGGAAAAAGCCAGGTCTGGTGCACCTGAGCAAGCCTTCCTCCATCAGTGTTCCCAGCACAAACTCCAGCACTCCCTGGGGAGGGATGGAACGGGGAATACCCCTCTGATACACACAGGTGCCCTTCATCTCTCCTGAGCTCCTGCGTGCTGGCCTGGCCAGCAAGTGCCACCCCCATGGCAGGGGGACAAGGCACCTCACACCAGAGGGGCCCCACTGCCACTCAGGTCAAGCCAAGAGACAGCCAGGGACTCTCCATGCTCACTGCCAGGCATGTGGCATGGTCTTGGGCCCCAGCGCTGCAGGACTGGGCCTTCCTGTGAATTAACCAGAAATGTGGCATCTTCTGTACTGCTCTGAATGCAAAAGGCTGAGGCTGGCTCTGTTGGTTATTTGGAAACCAGCAGTCCTCATGTATTTTTACTTTTATGGGTGCTCTGGGTTCAATTTTTGCAAATTGCCAAGAAGTTTTGCCAAACCAGTGGCAAAACTTCAGCTCTCACTGGCTTAATCATTTGGTAACAAACATCTACAATGTGAATTAACCATCTGCAAAATGCTGCCCCAGTCTATTTGTGCCAAATCCCCACATCCTTATTTGAGATCAGGGACTGAGAGGGCAAAACAAGTCTGCATACATGATTTTCTTGTGAAACATTTCCTGGCTCTTTGTTTTTTTAAGGCTGTGTCAATATTTGGCTCACATTCTCTGCAGGGGTAAGCATTTGTGTTTAAAATACAGTGCAAAGCCAGGTGAAGAGATAAGGCCTTTAATGATGCTCAGTCTGAATGCTGACAAAGTTATTGTGAATTTTGACTTAATTTAACTTTCTTCTCTTTGTCCTATCTTAGCTTGGTCTGGCTTCAGCATTATTGGTGTTCCCTGGGCAGTCTTGCTCTGGTTAGGTATACCTGTCCTAGTTGGGTTTTTTGATGTTGTTGGATCAGTTTGATTTTGCCCTAAAACTGGAGGTAGAAGAGCTGAAGAGACAGGCAACTGGATGAAAAACTCCTGGTTTTCTCTTTCATGCTGAAGCCAGCAGATGGTGCTTATTGCCTTTGCACATTTCTTGGAGAAGCCCCACGTTATCCATCAGTTAGTTTATGGTATTTACCAGGGAACAGCAATAAGGCTTACAGCTACTTGTCACATTATAAAGAGATGAAGGATTGGGTTCTGAAAGCAAAACACATCCCACAATGTTGAGAGCTTTAGAATTTCAACTCCCTACGATTTTGGATGTTTTCACAAACTGTTTTCTCAAAATGATGCTTTGCTGCTATCACAATAATTGGTGCTGTTTGTGTTGCTGTTGGGAGTTTTTTCTCTTTAAAATTGGAAAGAGTGAAGAAGAGAGCAAGACATACTATCTCCTTGGATGGGTGTCCTAGGTTAAAATGTAAGAGGTGCCCAAAGTATGTATTCTATCACCATCTCCATGAGCTGTTGAAACCAGGTGGGGCAGTGTTTCCCTTATCTTCTGCTAATGGCTCATCAATGCCTTGCCACATGACTCACAGGTAACTCCCCCAGGAGCTGTCTCTGTTTAATGGGCCATCAAGGACCCATCACATGACTCATAGAATGATAACAGCCCATTGTGAGATGCTCCGCCCAGGGGGAGGAGCCAAGCATTCCCACATGGATATAATCTGGGGTTTGGGACAGCACAGGAGGCCTTTTCCCCACTGGATTCCTGGAGTACAAGAGCTACCAGACCTTCTCTATAGGATCACTGCTTCGACAGGACCATTTCATCTGGACTGCTGCTATCACCCTAACAGGGTGTCAGGTTGTATTCTGATTCTGTCAGTATTTTCTACTATTGAATTTATTTTACTTTATTTTACTTCTTTCCTTTTCCCCTTATTAAATTGTACTTCTGACTTGGAGTCTCTCACTGGTTTTGCTTTCAAACCAGCATGATGGGTTTCAAAGTGGAGCTTAGAGAAGCGGGCTAAAAGGTTATGCTTCTGGTATGGGGTAGCTGAGGCCCAGAGGAGCTAGTTCAAGTTGGGATGATCTGCAGGGAATACTGAGCAGCATGTGCTTCCTGGAGGGGTGCTCTGAGGCCCCTTCAGCCCAGAGAAAAAGGATGAAAAGCTCTCAGAATAGCATCTTCCCAAATCATCCCCAGCACTGGTAAAGAAGTGCTATCAATCCTCACTGATGAGTGTAGAAAGTCATTGTGTTCCCATGTGCTCTCCCGTGTATTTTGGGAGGCTTTTACACCCTGAATGTTTTCCCAGCTATAGCTGTTCTCTCTCCCAGTGTGGCTTTTATCTGCTGAAAGGTGCATAGAGATTGAGCTACATGATTTAAAAAACCCCAAAAACAGAGGTGCTCTGTTGTGTGTTCACGGAAAGTATGAGCAGCAGTGCTGAGGATAAAAGTTACACATTTACACTAATTTCTTCTGTGCAAAGGGCTTAACTTGTACATTTTATTTACCTATGTATTTCCTGTCTATGGACACAAATCAAAAGAGGAACTTACCTGGCAGACTGCACCTTTCTGTGAGCATCTTTTATTCAATGTTAATCTCATTATCTTCCTTGAAGCTGAATCATTATGTCTACATTAAGGCAGTAATTTCTATTTCCAGCCACAAGTCAGTGGTTTACTACTAGGTAACAAATTTGCTTATCTTTAAAACCAGTGGGAATTTCTTTCAAGATAATGTGTGTCCAAGCATTTCTCCCTGTTTCAGTGTCTGTCAGTGCTATCTGCATTTCTAGGAGCAGCCTCAGGTTTAAAGTTTACATTTGATGATGGAAGTGAAGAAGTATTCTCTTTTTTATTCTCTTTTTCGTTATGGATTGATTACCTGATGTGCAAACACAGCTAGACTTTCTACATGGGAGGGCAATTTCCAAACCCATCAAAGCTTATTAGAAAAGTCAGCAGCCTGGCAGCTGGGCTGGATGAATTTCCTGACCACTTTTACCAGATTTGGCAGCTAACCCCGGAAAGTGAGAGCTTCAGGGAAGCTGTGCTGCTCAGTGCTTTACTCTTTCAGTCCTCAGGTTTTCTCCAAATGACTTTTTTTTCCTCCCTATCTGCACGTTTACACTGGAAGCTTGGTGAAATAACAGAAATATTGGTGTTTTCCTGATAATAATAAATAATAAAGATAAAATATAAATTTTTCTGATAATTAGTATCTTTATGATTTGATGTGGGTAGTGTGAATCAAGGGTTTTCTAAATAATACAGGAGAAGAGTGTGGCTAGGCTAGGGCAGAGGAACCAGGCAGGGTCTGGCCCATTGTGAATCCTTACTGAGGAATTGGTGTATTTCAAATACCTGGAACTGATTTCCATGGCTTTAATGAAAACAAACATTTGGGATAACTTTAGTTTTCATCTGTGCCCAGGAGTGCTGAGCACCTGCCCATTAATCTAACATTCTATCACTGTCTGAAAAAATGGATATTGGAAGCAAATGAGAAGTGGTTACTGAGGTATGAGAAAGCTACTACTCAATTTTTGGTTTATGTCATGTGCAGGCTGACCCACCTTGGTCCTTGAATAACCAATCTACAAGAAAAAGGCTTGCATAATCAGGTTTCTTTTCTGTCCTACTTCTGGCAGAAAGTGCTGCTAGCGAAGGCAAAAAGAGCTCAGCAGCTCTGTGGCCCCACTTCAGCAAAGCAGAGGCAGCTCCTGAGCACCAAGCTCCATAGGAGGTGTGAAAATGCCCTGCTTTGCTTTGATGCACTGGAGACATAGAAAGGTCTCTCAAATCTGCTTTGCCCCCAGAGAAATCAATTGCAGAGTTCTTATTAATTTCAATGAGACAAAACCCCCCACTGTTTACAGGTAAGTAAATAAATTTATTTCACAGATGGAGAGGCCAGAGCTGACAGAGGTTTGCAGTATGAAGCACTGAGCACCCCTAGCATCACGGAGAGCTCGGTGCTGCCTTGCTGTGGTGCTCTTTAGCACTCAGCCCAGACCTTCCCCCATCCAGGCTGTCTTCATCTGCCCACAGGAACAGAATGAGAGGAATCACGTTTCCTCCAGGTCACCTTTGGTTTCCATAGTGACTATTTGAATGTGATTGTCTTATCAATCAGAACCTTCTTTACTCTCATAAGCAACTATAAAATCTGATCTGGTTTCTATAGCAACCATCTTTAAACCCACATATTTATTTTTTCTAGCTGAATTGTTGGAAATAGTTCAAATTAACTACTGGTGCAATAGTTCTTATATTTTTTCCCTTAAGTTATCCTTTACAGTTATCCAGAATAACAATTATGATGAGGCTACTGTCCTTAAGTTTCAGTTACTTAGAGACCCTCTTTGCTGACTAACACATGAGCAATGCCTCCTAAAAATCATGGGTTTCATGAGGAGCATGGCAAACCCCAAACCTTTGGAGTTCAATCTTCCCCTTCCCAATTCAGGCCCCTATGCCATTCTATCCCCATGCAGAAAAAAAATGCTGCTGTTTTGATACCCCAAATCTCTTCTTGTAATAATATGCAAGAATAGCGCCTTCCCTTCAGTAAGCTCAAAGCAAACTACAGCTGTTACTTTACAGCAACCCTGTGAGTTACTCAAATATTATTGTTGGTGTAGCACAATGTGCACAAGGTTAGTGGTCCATCTACACTCCAAAACCAATAAATGGCAAGAAGTTTATGGGGTTTTTCCAACCTAAATGTGGTAACTGGAGACAAGGCTGGTACCACTCTGTCTAGGGTTTCCTTTCACCAGGCAGCAGGTACACGTGAAGTTTTCTATAGAGCTGAGACTGGCACAATCACAACTACACTTTTACTTTGTGATCTGACCATGAACACCCATTGCGTTCAGTCTCAAAGCTCATCTTCCTGATGCCATGGTTTAACTTGGCAGGAAGCTAAATGCCATATGGCCACTTACACCACTCCTTCAGTGGGATAAGGGTGAGGAAAAAAAAGTAAAATTCGTGGGTTGAGATAAAGACAGTTTAGTAGAACAGAAAAGAATGTCATAATAGTAGCAATAATAGTAATAGTAATAACAGCAATAATAGAAATAATAACAATAATAACATATACAAAACAAGCGATGCATAATACACTTGCTCACCACCCACAAGAATGTGCCTAATTCAAGTTTATAAAGTTATTAATAGATAATTAATAACACTGCTCTGTGGCAGTGTTTTCTGGAATCCTGTTGGTAGCAGCAAGTTGCAGACATACCATATCTGTCTCTGTGCAACTTCCAGGTTACAAGGGAAGAGAGGCCCTCAGCTCCATCTGTGTTGCTGCTTTCTAGATGTCCTGGCTTTTCTTTCTCCTCTTTCTCTGTAGTAGGAAAACAATTCTGGTTTTGGCATGAGATGAGAGACTTGTTTGGTTTTCTCCAAATTTTTAACTTTTCTCTAGAAATGTTTGGTCCCCACAGTGTCTCCATCTGCTCCCCCTTGCCCAGAGCAGCTGGGGTGCTGGCAGAAGGCAAATTTGTGCCTGTTCTGCATGTGCAGAGACACCAGCAAAGCTGCAGTCAATCCACCTTGCTTCTTAGGAAAACAGCCACCAATGAAACTGAAGAAGTTTAAGGAAAGGTGAAAAAAGACCCAAGAAGCTGGGGTTGTGGTCACACATTAGGGAAGAGAGAAAGAGTTTTGTGCCAGCTGATGGGAAATTCAATAACTGAAATTCTATGGGTATGAGAGGAGGAATACATCGAGATAATAAAAGGGAGAGGAGTTAACTACTTCTAAAATTAAAAAAGAGGAATGTGTAGTGACTCAGGATCACACTGCTGAATTCACAAAAGGTGGTTGGTACTGCAGGGGCTTGGACCTCTGCAGCTGCCTGGCTGTGCTCAGGGAGGTTTCCAGGCTTTTCCAGGTGTACCATTGGTGGTCCTCACGCTGAGCTGACAATTAAGGAGGGGAAGGGGAAATGGGATGCCTCGAGGCTGGCTGTGAGAGCTCCTTCAAGGAGAGCTGTAGGGGACCGGACCATATTTAGAACCCCCAAGGAAGTAAAGGCATTTGTGTTCAGGAAGGATTATGACCTGCTTGTGACAGAAGGAGGGCACTGGGCAGTGCCTGACTTATCAGGCAGGGGGCTGTGGTGTGCCAGCACAGAGCTGGGGGCAGAGCTGTGGTGTCCTGGCTGCCAGTGCAGGGAGAGAGTCACTGGTGTCTGCTCTGGCACTGCTTCAGATACGGCCAGAACGTGCCAGAGAACAGCACGGCAGCTCGCTGCTCTCAACACAGCAATTCCTCTGCTCATACAAACCCCAGAGTAAAATCACTCCTATACAGAAATGTTTTGCAGAAACACAAATTCTTTTCAGTGGGAGCTCACCTGGAGTTCTTCATCCCTAAAATTTCAATCCTACTGCATTTTTTTTCCACAGATGTGCCCCCCAGGTGCACAGAGCTTTCAGCTCAGTGCAGGGTCCTGCGGCACTGCTGCATGCTACCAAGGCACTTGTAAACCTGGTTACAAATCTGCTGGGTCCCAATTAGAGTGGGGATGCCAGGAGCCCAGGTGACTTCAAGTTTGCAGGGGACATGGCTGCAGGCAAAGATGGGGCACAAGGAAGCCACGGAACAAAATTCACCAGCAGGAAGAGCTGCTTTCTTCAGGCAAACACTTGCAGTACCTCTGCCTTCCTTCAGTGAAGGCTTGCTTCCACTGGCTAAACCTTCCTGAGGGAAGTCTCACAGCTTCACTCTCCAAAACACAAGGGTTGAGAGACCTGGGACCATTACATTTGATTGGGCATGGTAAGAAACTCACAGGTTTATGTAAGAACTAACGTGAAGTTGTTCTTATCTAAACTTCAGCCAATGCACAAACGTGTTCAGAAACCATACAGCACCCATTGTTTACCTTCACACATCTGAAGATACTAAAATCATACAGTCATAGAATGATTATCTAAAATATTGTATATGTCCACTGCTGAGGTCTGTAAAAGCTACAGTAATCTGTTTCTATGCAGATTTCCTGAAATTGTCTAATACCTGAATGTGTAACTCACATGTAATCTGTAAAAATAGGCACATGCCTGTAGGAAAAGGGACTACAGGTGACCTCCTCCCTGATAAGGAATAGCTGTGTTAATTACCCAATACAGCCTTGCCCCTGGTGAGTCACAGCTGTATCCAATAAAGATAAGTGTGAGAAAAGGGAGGGGGTTAGCTGGTGAGGGGGAATCATGAAGGAGGAGAAACCTTGAGGAAGAGGCAACAAGAGGATCATGAAGAAGGATCCTGGGGAGAGAGAATCACTGCTGTGAGGTCAGTCTGGGTCTGCAGTTACAGCTTCTTGTTGGAACCTGTAGTTACAGTCTAGCCAGGTAAAAGCCTGCAGTCAGAGTCTGTAAACAAATCCATACAGTCACAGTTTGGCAGGAAATAGCCAGCAGTCAGAGGCTGCAAGGGAAACCTACAGTAGGAGCTTGCTGCAGCCAGAGTCAGTGAATAGTTGGGAGTTAAGATGCGTAAGCTGTAAAGAGGAATAAACCAGGACCCTTTTCACGCTGTGATAAACAAGAAGCCTGTGTCTCAGCTCATATCTACCCTCTAACAAGAGGGCTGCTGGAACACATGCCTATTGCTGGCAGTAGATTAGCATTTACTGATCTGAAGTCAAATAGTTAGGAGCTGGGAGATGCTGGAGTTGAAACTATCATTGCAGTTTTATCTAATGCTCCAAAGAACAGTGTTTCTTGCTCCACTTCCCACCTCCCTCCCTAGGCAGGCTGTGCTTTTTTTCCTTCTCTTTTTTTCTGTGGACTTCCAGAGCTGCTGGCTTTCAGCTTGCACAAGGACGAGCAGGGACAAGCTCTGTGCTTGCTTTCATGCACCTGGCGTGCAACCCCTTTGTGTCACTGTGGATACATTTGCTCTTCACTTCCTGAAAGTGAGGAAAAGGGGCAGCTGGGGAAAAGGGGTGAGACAGGGTGTTTTTGCATTGTGGTTTTCCCCTGAAGCCTGTGGTTGGGCGGGTGTGAGGCCTGTGAAAACACAACTCAAAAAATGACAGCGGGGTGCCATATCAGGGGCAGACAAGAACCACATCGTTTGCAAGGACTGAGAGCCTCACTGCCCTTATCTCAGTTTTCAGAGCCACTGAAGCCCTGTGTCTTTCTTTCTCCTGTTTGCTTAATGTATTGGGAAACTGATGCTTAGCAGCTACACGTGTTCTTGTCTTCCTTGGGGCATGTACAGCATGGCCTGCAGTCCCTCCCTCCTTCTCTGCTGCTCTTCCTCCCCCCCTCAGGAGCGTGGGGGGCACAGGCTGTGCTTATTTAACACCCTGCTCTGTAGCTGCACATCTCAGGCATCTTCTCAGCAGCTGCCCCCAGGAGCATGACTTTGTTATTTATGCTGCTCCCACTCCCACTGCACTGTGTGGGTCCAGAGCCTGCTGTGGGTTTTCCCTTGGGTGAGTGACTCAAGTGGCAGTAAGACCCAGCAGCTGTGCTGGATACTGCCACAGCAGTTTCCACTAGATTAACCCTGGAGGACTGCCAGTAAGATAGAGGGTCTGGCGTGCTGCTCACTGGGCTTTCACATCCCTGCAAGGTGACCTCAGATGACTTGACTTCCAGCCTTCCTCTGAAGCATCTGAGCAGCTCCCACAGAAACAGGAGCAGTTGCTGTAGGAGGGACTGTGGAAAGTCACTGGACTTAGAGTTAAAACTAGCTAGCAACACCACTGTCTCCATCCCTCACTGGAAGAGGATGGGATGTGCTCTGAGCACAGTCACAGAGCAGGTCTTGCAAATTACGTGATGGTTGTCCTGTCCTGTGATACCCACCAGTGTCCAGGGAGACTCAGCCTGGATCTGGGCAGCTGTCCACCCAGCAGTGCCTCTGGACAAACAGATCCAGGTTCCTATTCACCCTCTGGGCTGCACTGTAGTATTGGTCAGGGACCAGAGATCTGAGCAAAGGTGACATAAGGACGTGCTTTTTCCATGATGTTCAACAGAAAAGAAAGCTACAACATGAAAGTGGGGACAAGGGGTGAGAATTTCAGCAGAACCTATGAAATACCTTTCAAAGTCCAAACTTCCTTTAATTTCTTTTTAAATTTTATTTAAAGACATCTGAAATGTGGGATTTTGAAATAAGAAAGCAGTTATTTGAGCTTCCTGATGCTCACAGAGAGGCAGAATCACCTGATACCTTGACTTGATAGCAGTGGTTGAAGCTACATTTCTTTTTATATTTGTTACACCTCTGCAGGCACTGTTGCTGGTGCCTGCTGCAGAGAAGGCTGTGTTTGAGTCCTGTGCTAGGCTGGCTGCAGGAGGCAGGGATGGAGGCCTGAGGAGAGGGGTTTATAACAATAGGCACTGTCTGAGTGCAGTGAAGAGGGGCAAGCAGTTCTCAAACTTCTGGAAAACTCAAAATCATTTAAAGGACATAAGTGAGAGTGGATTTGGCTTTTCTCCTGCTTACAGAAGGAAAGTGTGATGAGATCTGTGACTGCACCTATGAAGAGGTGAACAGGAGTAAGTAAAGTTTTCCCTGACATTGCATAAGTCTTGTCCCAGGGTCAGATGCATCTGGTGGGAGTTCATACTGCGAGTAACTGTGCCTTTCTGTGGGAGGTTCCTCCCCTGAGACATTCCTGAGGGATTAGTCAGATTTGTATGCCTCAGAAAGAAATGTGTACTGTGGCTTCTGGAAAGAAAAGAACAGAAATATAATCAAGCAGAGCTGTGGTGCAATAAGAGGGAGCTGCCAAGCAGGCTGAGGCTGTCCATGGCTGGCTCTGCCCATCCCCAGAGTGTGTGCAAGTCAGACACAGTTCTAAAAAAAATTGTCTGTGCTGCTCAGCAGAAAACAAAACTGGGGCTTGAAGATGGGGATAAGAGTGGGAAGTAAGTTTGTGGACAGCACCAAGCTGGGCAGGAGTGTTGATCTGTGGGAGGGTAGGAAGGCTCTTCAGAGGGATCTGGACAGGCTGGATCGAAGGGCTGAGGCCAATTGTGTGAGATTCAGTGAGACCACGACCTTGGTTCTGCACTTGGATCACAACAACCCCATGCAGTGCTACAGGCTGGGGGCAGTGGCTGGGAAGCTGCCTGGTGGAAAAGGACTTGGGAGAGCTGGTCAGCAGCAGCTGAACATGAGCCAGCTGTGCCCAGGTGGCCAAGAAGGCTGGTGGCATCCTGGCCTGGATCAGCAATATAGCCTGCAGGACCAGGGCAGTGATGATCCCCCTACACTTGGCAGAGTGGGGCCACACCTCATTTCTTGTGTTCTCTTCTGGGCCCCTCACTACAAGAAGGACACTGAGGCTGGAGCGTGTCCAGAGAAAGGGACAAGAGCTAAGGAAGGGTCTGGAGCACAAGGCTTGTGGGGACCTGCTGAGGAAGCTGGGGGTGTTTAGCCTGGAGAAAAGGAGGCTCAAGGATGATCTTATCACTCTCTACAACTACCTGAAATGAGGGTGAAGCCAGGCGGGGTTGGTCTCTTCTTCCACGTGACAGGACAAGAGGAAATGGCCTCAAATTGCATGTGGAGAGTTTCAGGTTGGATATCAGGAAAAATTTCTTCACTGGAAGAGTGGTCAGGCATGGAAACAGATTGCCCACGGAAGTGGTGGAACCACCATCCCTGGAAGGGTTAAAAAATGGGTAGATGTGGGGTTTGGGGACATGGTTTAGATGTAAGCACAGTGTTGCTGGGCTAACAGTTGAACTCAATGATCTTAGATCTTTTCCAATATTAACACACCTGTGATTCTATAAATTTAAGTGGAATGTTTGTGCTACTTTTCAAAATCCAAACTTTCTTTGTTTCTTTTTTCTGTTTTCCTTTAAAGACAGCTGAACTGGTGCTATTCAGTCTTGCATAGCCCACAAGCAAGAACCTATTGTGCTAAGCAGAGGACCAAGTGCATCAGTAAAAGGTTCTGTAGTTTCCAAGAGGAACAGTAATTCCAGAGTGGAAAATTATAACTCTTCCCTCCCTTTAGAGACCAGTGGGTAAATTTGCTCATGTTTGATTACTTGAATTAACAATGTGTAAGTATCACATCTCTTTCTAACTTTGGAAAAGTACATTGGTAAATCAAAGACATTCAGAGCCATGTCCTGCATGTTTTCCTGGGTGTATTGTGGCTGTTGGGTGGAAATAAATGTGTGCTTTCTAAGTAGAAAGAAAGACATGATCTATTAGCATAAAATAATGTGAAATTGTTTTAAATGAAAACCCAGACTTGGTGTTTAGAGCTTGGTAAAAAATGAAACAGACCAAAAATCACTACCATCAGTAGAACAGGCTTTTTGGGCTGGAAACCAAAAGTGTACCCATGACACACAAAACCTCAGGGATCTTTCCCCAGGTTAAGTGGTGTTACACTGTCCGTGTTCCCTCTCTACCCCACTGAGAAGCCACCCAGTTGCTTGGCTGCGGGCTGACTTTGGAAGGTGGAAGCAATTTTGTTGAGGTCAGCTTGACCAATCAGTCCAGAGAGCTGGGTGTGTCTGTACATCTTTGCAGAAACACCACGAGGTTTCATTGTCCTCTGAATGCAGAATCGTGGACCATTAATTAAGAAATTAAACCTCTGCAAAGTTGCATTTCCCAGTGGTGAGAGAAGCATCCCGCTGCCTTTTCTTGGGTAGCCAAACTGATGGCAAAATTTTAGGATGCAGAGAGGAAATGTTTATTATGTGTGCTGATGTGAAGGGCCTGCTCTTTCCTAATGAGGTCCAGGATTCCTTGAGGAGCTCTCTGGGAGGCATCAGCAGCCACTGACCACAAACTAGGTTTTGACTGTTTGGTGACTTGTTGAAGCCAAATATGTTGGCTTCAACAAATTGGGCAATATTGGAAATGGGATGAATTGGGGAGAAAATCTTGTACTAAGTTGCTGTCTATTCTGGGGCACTCTTCTTGCTCATTCTCTCTTAAAAGCAAAAGCAGACAATTTTATCCAAAATGGGGTGGGGGGAGCCAGAGAATTACCATCTCTGTAAGTGAATTTCCTATTTTCTGCCCATCTCCTTTTGCTGTCAGGGCTACATTGCCTTCTTAGGGGGGACCTTCCTGTTTTCCCCAGGCAGGGAGTGTCAATCAGAGGCCAAGGAAGAGAAAACTCTTCTGGTGGAGGCTAAACCAGCCTCTTCCTTGTTGGTCTCTTTGGGCCAAAATTTGGCAGATTAGGTCCATTCATGCTCAGAGATCTCAGCCCTTTGGCAGAACAACATGGTAAGGATCCCCCTTGGGTCAGTATTTCAGTGTTTTATTTAATTAGAGAAGTTATTGCATAGGGTAAGGCAGCATGGCACAACTGATAAAAACTTGGTTTTCATTTCATTCAGGCAAATGACATTTTTGTGTTAAGATGTTTATTTAATCCTAGCATTGCATGATCCTCAGTCACTGCCTTTCATAAGGTCTAGGAGGAAAAGTCAGAGATAGAAATAATAAAAACTTGGGAAGGCCAGGCAGTTAAAACGGAATGGTTGTGAACTGAGATGGGAGGTGGAAATCAGGTGCCACCAAGCTTGGAGCAGGGTCAGGTTTATATGTGTGGTCTGACCAAGCCCAAGAACCCGCCAAAGAATGAAACAGGAGGACAAACAAACATTGTTTCTTTTTTGTTTCTTCTCTGCTTCCATCCAGCCGCCTGGCAGCAAAGGTGATAGCCTATGTGACAGCCGCTCTCCACTCACTCTCCTTGCTTCACTTCATTACAGAGGTGACCCTATGGTTTGGATCTTGAATTCCAGCTGCAGCTGCCACAAAATTCACACTCTTCCCACTGACTGTGCTGGTGGAAAAGGCAAGTGCTGCTTGGGAAAATAATAAATATCACCCAGCTTCCAACAATCTCTGTGAAACAAACATTAAGGAAAGTATTTAAGATTGAAGTGGTTGGGTTTGACTTTTATGGGGCTGCTTCTGCCACGTGTTTTTCATACAAAACTATCTTGAAGTGCATTTCTAAAGGAAAACAGAACTGGCTTTGTTCTGAAAATGCTTAAACAGCCTCTCTTAGAGGCTTGCTGGCCTTTACAAAGGTTTTGTCCTGAAGTGAAATCTTAGTGAAATCCATCATTCAGCAGGCTGTTTTGCATTTCAGTGGACTCAGGTTTTCTGGTGTAAAATCTTTCCAGCTTTCTTTGACCAGCCCTATTGAAAGCTGTCAGTGGTGATACCTGATGCCAGCAGTGGCCTTGTGAGGCTGTGAGGGCAGCTCTCAGAAGTGCTTATCAATGCATTACCACTTGTTTCAGAAAAAGATTTATTACTTTACCTTCAACACGGTAATGGGGACATCTTGCTGTGTCAACATGATGTGTTTTATTCATTTAACATCATTTGTTAAAGGAAAGTAATTCTGAATTCTGCAAGTCGGGTAATTCTTAAGTCTTTTCAGATTTAAGCAGGCTTGCAGTGGACATAGAGGTTTCTTTCTTCCTATTGCTTTCCAAGCTGCAGACACAAGTGGTACCCAAGCAATATTTCTAGAGGCTTCCATGGCTGGGTTGGGGTTTTGAGCAGCGAGTCTCATTTCCAGTGGGCCTCAAGACAGGGATGTCATCACTGGGATGTTGCTCATGTTCCAGCTGTTCTGTATGTGGTGTTTTGGTTTTTTTTAAAGACTATGTTTATGTGTTTCTTGAAAACTGTGAATTGTTTGCAGTAATAACTATTCTTCCGTCTCCCTCTGCCTTTAATCCATGAACATGTAGATGCAATTATTGATTTTGCAGCATCTTAAACCATTTCATGACAGTGCAACACACCTACCTCCTGCGGGGCAAAATCTGCAGGACCTCTGGCCCTGCCATGACACAGTGATCTAAGAGAGCTCTGATTTTTCACTGATAACAGGACTTGCTCTAACATTTCTAGCTATTTTAAGGTTGAGGGTTTTTTCATTAAATATGGATATTTTATTAATTTCTTCCCTTTTAAAATATTAAAGTTTTGAATCAAAATAATAATTTCTTAGAAGACACCCAGAGAATACTTGAGGTGAATGGTAAGACTGATGAAGGCAATGTGCTAGGGAGCTCTACTAAATAAACACCTTGTAAGTATGATGATCAGTGGAGGAAGGTTTGAGATCATTGCTTCTAACTCTAATTTCAGCCCCTGTGTGTTCCCCTTCCAACAGACTCTTGTTCTCCCATTACTGAGAAATGGTTTTACCATCACCGTTTCTCCTGTAGGTTTCTTCTGTTCCTGGAGTCTGCTTGGCTCCACACTTCTGAGTGTGGGTATACCATGTAGAGCCAAGCTTGGCACCCTGTGTGCAACTCCAGACAAACCACACGTGAAAGGAAGGAGGAAAAGCATTTTCTCTCTGAAAAATTGCTGCTGATATGCATCCAGCCATTCTGGGTTTTGATGCAGGCTTCCACATGATGCAGTGTATGTCCATTAAACAGCCTGTGCTGTGCTATCACAGACTGTAAATTGCTGAGCAGTCACACAACCAGCCTGGATGTCCATCTCAGTCCGAGCTCAGCTTCTCCATGTGACTGATGGCAATGGATGTGTGCATGCTGACAGCACCAAGTAGCACATCCTTGGGAATTCAGAGCAGGAGCCACCATAGTGTATGTGGTACATCTTGTTCCAACGCAGATAAACTCTTTGAGGGGTTGTATTTATGTGTGCACATTTGAGCAAACACGATAAGAGAAAATAAGGATTTAAATGAGCAATGTCCTGCCCTGTATAACAATAAACCAAACAAATCAAAATCACTTCTTCTCCCCCACATTAATCTCTTTTCTCCTCTTGTTCTTTCTCACAAATCTGTCCTTGGTATTGCAGTGGTTTGTTTACAGCATAGCAAAACTTGCCCCTGTGTAGCATTTCAAGTAAAGCAATTTAATGGCCCATTGGCTAAATGCTGACTAACCTACTTTGAATGCAGTGGGAGGTAAGGGCTGAGCATAAGCTCAGCAAGGATTTTGGCATAGCATCCCGTGACACTCATCCTTGCAGTTTAGTGGGAGCTATTTACCCACATGGGGCTGGTTCATGCTCTGCATGAAAACTGTTTTAACATTTAGTTGCGTTGAAACAGCATTACTGATGCTCTTACTCAGCTTTCACTTGTCAGCCTTTGTGCTTGGCCCTGCACAAAGCATGGCCTCTTTGAGATGCCATTAATTGACACGTCCTTCTCTACTGACCTCTATTTGTGTTTGACTGGGAATTGTATGGGATGTTACAAATTCATTCCCTATTTTGCTGTAGACAGGATTCACAGGCACACATGAACAGTTTTTGTGTAGGTATGGTCTTCCATAGCTCAGTTTGGGCTGGAAATATCCAAAAGCATGCAGGCCTGTAGCCAGCTCCTCTTCAATGGCAACATGATTAGGTTACTTAACTACCATCCCCCTGGCAGCTCAGGAACCTCAGTTCTGACCTGAGAGCAGGCAGCACAAGGCAGTGATGCTGTCACAGGGCTCCTGGCAGGCACCTGTGGATCTCTGTACCATTCTGTCTCTGCTTTGATAGATCGGAGTTGATGTGCAAAGACAGAGTCCTGCTGTCCCTGCCTTTGGGAGCACAGCTCTTCTTTGGAGTCTGTCTGGAGAGCACAGGGCTAACCAATGCTAAGGGCTAAGCAAGTGGCACACAGGAGGTGCACAGGGAAGGGAAACCTGCAGGAAGCCAGTCTGGCCTTTCCTAATCACCCTCCTGCTGGAGCCATGGGTGGGTGAGCCCACATAGTTTAGATTCATGGACTGCACTTAGTGTTCACACCTATACTTTTCTCACGTCTCTTCTGCTTTAGCCTTCATCTGTGTTTTAAATCACCAGGGCCTACAGGTGACAGGATGAGGTTTCTTCATTCCCCAGGGGGTGGCCTTTGGGCTTTTTCTATTTTTTCTATGCAACTTGCATTCTGAGGAGGAAATACATGGTCAAAAATTTTTACTTCCTTTAGCCAGGATAACAATAGGACAGTTTATAAGACATCCAAAATCTAGAATATTAAGAGGTCTTATTATACTTGCTATGCCTTTTTAATGATAAAAAATATAGACAATTTATAGTAAGGTTCTGTTTTGTTCTATTCAGTTTTGTCTCCTCCACCACTTTTGAAAGTCAGCTGAAAACTCTCTGAATTAACATTCTTTGAAATCAATACCTGTTTGGGGGAATTGATCAAGGTACATGGAATAAACAAACACATCTCTCTTTTTGGAATATTTATCAAGGAGCTGTGCTGTGGCTTAATCACAGGGAGACACAAAGCATAAAGATATGCATGGAACACAAACTTTATCTGTACCAGAGCAGTAGCCATCCTGACAATCAACTTTGTAACAACAAAGTTAAAAACTAAACTCAGATTTAGCAACTCACCTGCCAGTTCAGTGACTTCACCTGCAGGGTTTACCAGTATTCCTAATTCACATAAATAAAGAGCCAACCTGATAAATGAGAACTTCATTATAAATGATACAAGTATATTTGGTATTCCAGAGANCCTCAGGAAAGTCAAACCTATTACAAAATGGGAGCAGTAAATAATAAAAGAAATATTTCATTGAGGGGCAAGGTACCTGACCAAGAATTAAAATGTATCATTTAGACTTCAGTAGTAGCCAGTCTACGTAGTGGTAGTCTGCCAAAACACGCTACATCAAACCTGTGTGAAAGAAGTTATACAATAGATAAATTTTAGGATTTTACCCTTTTTTATTACTTATTTTGTCTATTTGTTCTAAGCTTTTCTTGGCTTAAAATACTTCAAAATTTCATGTAAAAAATAGTTTCTCTGAACTGTGCATAATCTCATAATTCTTCATTCCACTAAAGCTTTCAGAAAAAAAAAATGGCAAAGGAAAATACAACAGTCATGACAAGTCCCACGTATTTTACATAAATTTTAGTAATCTGAGGAAGATAAACGTGGTTAAGGAATACTTATATATGTAACTAAGGTTAATAATGATGCAAAAAGGCAGTCTGATTAGGTACACTTTGAGTGTTTTCCCCTAATATGACCTTAAACATTTTTAGTGAGGCATTTGAGTTTTTTTGTATACTTCACACATTTTCAGAATAACAAACGTTAGTATTTATAAGACACTTTTCTATGATCTGTCAAAGGACTCTCACGAATCTCAGAATACAGCCTGAGAAAAGCTGTGCCTCAAATATAAAACTGCACTGAATACTGATGTAAATTCTCCCCTATTAGTAATGCCACTATAGCAAAACAGTTGTAAAGACTTGGGTAAAACTGGGAACTTTGAGAAACACATTATATGTGAATGCAACAATACACAGCATCAAAAATCCATTATTAAAAGAATTGCAAAAGCTTGCTGTGGAGGAATCAAGTTATCTTTTTCTCTCCTTCCAAAAGGGGAGTCAAACCTTTGTGCAGTATTGAGTCAGAAAAACATTAAGGCCATTACACCCTTGTACCAGTGAGATTAAACTGGCCAGTAATCTCTGTCTTGTGCTGCTGTGTGTTTGTGTGGTATGTTGCAGCATGAAGGGAACTGCCCTCTTGAACCTCCTCCCTTCCCTGTCACTGATACTGAGATCAAAGTGAAACTGGCACACAGGATTTCCACGTGTCTGGTAGAAGGTAAATTAAAAACCAAAGTCATTAAACTGAGGCAAAGGGAGAGAGGTAAAGTTGTATCACTGATCTATTCTTGTTTTCCTTCTTCCCCACCTCAGTGGGGAGAACATGTGCACAAGCACTGTAAAGATTTAAATAAGCCACCTAATCATAAAAGATTCATCACTTGCTACACCATTAGCTGGTATAAAATAGTTAACATTGCAGAAATCTGGAAAAAAAAATGCAGCCCAGATTCATCTGTTCCCAGTCCAGACTTTTTACAAAGGTTCATTAGAGGGAAAATTCAGTACCTTCTGTAGAGGTAACTGAATACATAGCAATCCATCAGGACCAGAAAAACTGCTTTTTGTAGATTCAGGACTAGTGCTTCTGACAGAATTCTACTTCAAACATCTCTACAAAATTTTCCACTGATTAAGCTAAGCTTTCTCCTAAGGCATCTTACTGATTTTGCAATATAAGTCCATTACCATTTCAGCAATAACATAAGCAAGCAGTAGTCTGTTAATAAAAATTAACCCTTGATGAAACCACTCTACTCGTACCAACACAGAAATACTTCTCCACACCTCAGACAGGGTTCCTATCTCTTAGCACTAGGAAAAGGAAAAAAATCAAAATATTCCTATTGTTGCTAACTGTACACCATTGTCTAATGAATCAGCAGAAGTGAGGAACAGGCAGCTCAAAGCAGCCAGTAACAGTGATCTGCATTTTGATAACCCAGTTATCAAATGGGTTATGTATAGTCAATACAGTCAGAGCAGAAAACTGGGCACTACTGTGGGAAACTGCACACACCAGATTAGAACTCCTGCCCCTGGCTGTGAGAAGACTCATGGAAGGGTGATGCTAAAAAACACCAACTAGAAGAAAAAGACTTGCCTTGGATATGATTAACTGGCCCTAGAAAGCACCAGTCATCTCTTCCATACTCCCTCTTTAGTACCTCCAGTGGCACCAATCCCTTTTCTCCACCAGGTTTTGTTGCTCCAGACAAAATACTGCTGTAGCCACAATAAACCCTTATTAAAAACACATTTGCATTCACTGCAAACACACTTCTGAGCACTCTACAGCTTCCTAGAGCAAAACTAGCAAGTAGTCCCAA
>VZUA01051021.1:1604-13695 GCA_013401035.1 Horornis vulcanius
TGCTTTCCTGAGGCATACCTGAAACAGTTTTTTATGGAGTTCTTATTTATGGATCCTACACATTGGTCGTAGGCAGGATGGTACAGCCCTGGGGGAGACTACACCAAAGTTACTCTCTGTGCCCAACCAGTGACAGCTGTGAGCTCTCCTGATGTGCTGAGTGGCAGGCTGATGTCCTACAAATTGCTACAGGTCAGGCTTGTCTGATAATATTTGCAGGAATCCAGTGCAGCAGAAAAGAGCTGGCAGAGTGTGAGGATCCACACTTCCTCATCCAAGAGGAATGCGGTGCAGATGCTGCACAGTCATGGTGCCACTGGAGATTTACTCTCCAGTGTGGAGACCTTGCAGTGACATCAGCCTTAGAGCCTTTTAGTTCTGCCAGGGTAGTTCAAAGCAGTGACTGTGCAAGCCAGAATCTAGGCCAGTCCCTTTTTAAGCATATGGAGTTGGAAGAGAGGAGGAAATAGTCTGACTTCTTGTATTTGGGCTGTGCCCTGAATGAGGCTGTCTCATTGTTGGCAGAGATCAAGTGTATTTGCCAGTGTCTGGCAGACGTGTATGCTGAGAGACTTGAGAAGCAGGGATGAAATGGTGTTGTCCCAATGCTAGGGCTGTCCTTACTGGATGCAAAGTAGGAAAGGGAAGACAAATGTCCTTCCAACTTCTTTCCCTTGCAGTCTAGCACTATCCCCATTGTGGACAGCAAGTTTTCAAGCATCCCATTAACTATGACCCCTTCTTTATCTTTGTGGTTATCCAGAGCTGAACATGTGCCTGTGCTGTAGCTACCCTTCTCAGTCCTTATTATCATTATTTCCTAGGAATGTGTAAGCCAGTGTTTTCTGTGATCTGCATTTTGACACAGTGCATGGGTCTATATCCATAATACAGTCTTACTTCTGCACCTTCTCTTGTCCTTTCAACCCATATTTCAAGATGATTCAGATATAGTCAGGTTGGCTAAAATTATACACCTTTGAAGGGTAGACATACATTATTTTCAGCCTTTCATGGAATCATACTGGAATTTGAATGGCTGTTTTCCAGGTTGTAGCTGGGGTTGTTGGTTGGTTGGCTGGCTGGTTTTTGTTTCTGTGGTTTGTTTGTTGTTGGGGTATGGGCTTTTATTGGTTGGTTGGGGTTTTTTGATTGTTTGGGTTATTTTGATAAGCCAATAGATTGCAACAAGAGGAGGGCATTTGATTTCAGTCAGCCAAAGATACATGCCTGCAATAGACACAGGGGAATGAGGACCAGCTGTATCTGCTTGGTTTACAACTCCTCTCCCAATGCCCAAATGAACAAGAAAAGATACCAACAGCTCAGTGAGTTTTATTTCATTCTGAAGCATTTTCTCTATACAAATTCTCTTACTGAAATGAATTTCTTACTGAAAAGTCTGGAAAACTGCGAGGAACCTCCGTAAGTTAAGTTTATCTCAGCAAACTTTAGGAAAAGCATAGTTTTTATTGCTCTTTTTCACTAGCACTAGTGTAAAGTAAAAGCTGTTCTGTGGAAAACCTTTGACTAATATCACAGTTCTGTTCTCTGAAAATCCACTAGTAGATCAAATCTGTTCAACATGAAATTAATTTTAGCATTTATTTCTTTTTATTTAATTCCCTGGGAGCAGAAGGGGTGGCATCTGTAGTGTCCTAATAAATCATTTAGATTAATCAGGACTGGTTTCACATGAAAAGGTTCCTGGAGCTGGTTGGTTTCTTTATTTCCTTGTTATTCAGGATTCTTTTAATCATTTAGAGATGTCTTTGTATAATTAATAAAATAGAAAGTAAGTTTCAGAAGCTGAACTATGCATTACTTCAAGTTGTAAATTTGAACTTTGCCTCTTCTTTAGGCTTAACTACACATATAACATGGAACCAGAGCTGCTGACGACAGGTCACTGATCTGTTTAGTCCAGTCACTTTTGATTGCAATGGCCAGAAGGAAGAAACACTGTGTCCTGCCATGAGCAGTGAGGAAATAATCTCTCAGAGGAAGGGCAGGCCCAAGATATGAAACCTGATGTCTTTTAGCCATTTCATAACCTCCAGGATGGTGCTGCTCACTTTTTGTTTAAAAAGACAAATATAAAAAGGTGGGGTTTTGTTTCCCTAGAAATTAACAGTGCTTTTTATTCCCACTAAGATCCTGGAATTTGTGATACATGTGGTAGTGGGTTTCCCAGCTTAGTCAATATGCTTCCTCCCCAGAAATAATTTTTCAAACACTTCATTTTCTTATTTTTCATCCCCATATTAAATATTTTGTTGTTGGTTGGTTTGTTTTCTCCTTTGCCTTTTGAGGCAAAGCAAGATGCGTTGCTTGTCTATGGTACAAGGTCATCAATGAATTTAGGTTTGCCGTGATTTGCTTAGAGACAGATGCAGGGCCAGTTCTAGGGAGCAGCACTCCTTGCAAATCATTCCTCTTCAGAGCAAAGCTCAGGACTCCCTGGGCTGTCTGCAGAACCTGCTTTCTCCAGGACTTGCCTCCAGTTAAATCACTGGAGCTGAACTGGGGTACCTCCTTCTGTGCAGCTGCCTGGCAGTACAAGAAACTGTGGAGCTTTAACCATCCAGTTCTGCATTTAAATATAGCAATGTGCAAAGCCCTCTTCAACAGAGGCTGAGAGAATATACATTAATGTCTCCATAGAGCATCTTTCAGCTAAACATGGACAGAGGGAGGCCACGTTTAGCTGAAAGATGCTCTATGGAGATGCCCTTTCCATGCATGGGAAAGCTGCAGTGTTAATTAGGGTCTACAAATAGTGCAAATGTCATTTCGACTTCTGGCACGCTGATATTTGTGCAGTGGTGGCAACAGCTGGTATCTGTCACCCAAGCCCTGTGCTCGGCCTCTGTTGTGTTATTTGCTCTTAGAGTACACTTGTACACATCCACAGGGGTTCCAGTAATGTAGTTGAATTCCAGAGAGCTTTAATTCTGCCCATGCTTTTCCTTTCCTCACCCCTGGTGTCTGCTTGTAGTGAAATAAGACCTTGAGATCAGGAAGGCAGGAAAGGCTGACCACCAGTGTTGGGAGGCTCTGGGAGAAATACTCAGGCTTTCTTCCCAGGGCAGCAAAAGACTGGGGCAAGAAGGGTTTGGCTGCCTTGTGGCTGCTTGTGTTGTTGATCTCTCAAAGCAGTTTTTAAAAAACAAAGATATTGCCTGAATCAGTGTTTTCTTAGCCTTTTTGCATGACACTTGCTAGCTTTTTTGCATTGTATTTTTTTAAACGGGTGTGCATTCTGCTGCCTGCTGCACAGATATTGAGCTGGACTAATTCCATCATTATCCAATGAACCAAATAGTTTTGTTTGAACAAATAATTTTCTAGGTGAATAGAAGAAAAATAAATTAGTCCTCATAGTGCATTCTCAGCAGAGGCCAGTGGTTTAGGCTGTGTACAGCACTAACCATGCAATGCAACCATTTTTTCCCAAGTTAGGGAATTTGAGGTTCAATCAGGTATCTGTGCAGAGGGTGTTCCCTCAGCAAATCAGCCCAAACCATGTGCTTTGAAACAGCTTTACTTTTACCACAACTGATTTGTGATCTTTTTTCCCTATCATTTTGCCATGTTCAGTAAGGTATGCCTGAAGAGTTGTTCCAAACTCCCTCTGAGTTCTAAAAAAAGAGAATAAAAAAAGCCATGCTTATTTATCTAATGGTGAAAGTCTTGGTTTCCACCTTCTCTAGGTGACAAGCTGTAGATGCTGAAAAGGGTTGAGTTTCCTCTTCAAGGTATATTTGCAAGAGAGCTTCAGATTAACAAAGTAGGATCATTAGTATGTCCCATTTTCACTTTATTTTTGAGCCTGGAGTTTCATTTCCTTTCTGCCAAACTTTGTGCTGTCATCTCCTGCTGCAGTTCCTGCCTTCCCAAATGTTAAACTCTATAAAGTAACTAGCACTTCAGAGCCAACCTGAGTCCTAACAGATTGCAAGCCCACTGTGAAGCAGAATGTCCTTCCGCATGAGGCTGGACAACATTCATATTGCAGGTTGCAGGTTCTTTCACGTTATTATCCATGTACTTGATATGAGTGTATGAATTTATGTAGTATACAGTATATTTTGTCATAAAATATTAATGAGGTTTAATGCATATTACTGTGGATGCAGTATTGATTAAATCCCTTTAGTGCAGTACAGCCTCTGTGAAGAACAGCTTGCCTAAACCCTGCTTCTGAAACACAGTGAATTATCTCTTAATGTGACTTACTAGATTTGAAACAGTACCTGGGACCAGATCATCCCTTCTGCAAAAGCAGGCCTGGGGGAAGCTGAGGGACAAGATCTCTGTCAGCAGACAGCACCACAGTCCCTCACTGGGGCAGGAACTGCTGCAACATAGGAATCTTCCCGAGGGGTGGCAAAACCCAGGATCTTACAAGACCTAGTACAGGATTCTATGCTTCTGTGTAGGAGCTTTCCCCCATGGCAACTCCCTGAGCTGCAGCTGCCTTAGGGATATTTATCCATCAGTATGGGGCTGTTACTGTTGTCTGAGGTGCTGCTTCAGGACCTGTTGCTGTCACATCTGAATGCTTTGCACATGTCCTGCACTTACCCAGGATATGTGCTGGCACCTGCTCATAGCACACTGCACCTTAGCCGTGCTCCAGCTGCTTGTGGCACTGAGCTGAGGTGATGGGCATGGTTGTGCTCTTCCACAACCTCCCTGCAAGTCCTGGAGATGGACTGCTTGTGCCTTTCATTCTACACCAGCACAGTCATAGCCAGCTGGTAAAGATCAGCTCTGCAAAGACAGTGGGCACCTGCTACCTGCTTTGGCAGTTTTTGTAGACTAGTACTTTAAATTATTTTGAAGACTTGCTGTGAAGCCTTTGAGTAAGGCTGTTTTGGAGCAGGGAGTTGAAGTGTGCCTTCTAAGGCCAAATGACCTACTCCTCTGACCTCTTTTGGAGAGGAAAAAGGAAGTCTTCTGTTCCTGGCACAGTCCAAACGCATTTCCTCCCCAGAGCAGCCCCCAGCAGAGTCTTTGCCTGGTGGATGGGAGCCCATCATTGCACCTGCCTACAGATTGTGCCCTGCAAGTGTGGGGTCTGTGGGGTCTGCGGCCCCTTGCTGAGCACTTCAAAGCTGCATCCTTGCAAGAGCAATAGGAATTATAAAGCAGCCAGCCAGCTGGTGCCCTGGCAAGTATTCAAGCTTTGCTTAGAGTGGCTATGTTGGCCAAAACTACACAGCTCCCTCTTCTGCCTTCATCCTGGCTGAATAAATGTAGGAAGACACCTCTCAGTTAAAGATCATTCCAACATCTTCCCTGGTGCTTTGAAATATTTACCTATCTCTTTTATCTGTTAATATGGCAAGTGCCTGTGTTGGCAGCTTTCCGGCTTTTGTCAGAAGCCATCGGGTTGTTCTGTTAGGCTTCAGCTCCTGAAGCCAAATGATAAATGACAATCTCCAGCCTGGAGGGTTTTTTTTTAATGGCTGAGAAAGAAATGCTACCATATCAGAATTTTAAAATCTAGAAATTGGGAAAAAGTAGAAGTGACTATTCATTGTTGTTAATAATAATAAAACCACGATGTTACACTGCTAGTCGCATTGTGTGTGAGACATGGCAGTGAATAACCCTTACCAAAGGTCACAGAATTTTGCAATTTTGCTAGGAGGAAATTCTACAGGCAAGAACACACTGACACAAATCTCCGTGCTGTATTGGTTCAGCCATTTGGGCAGCACCACTTGCCCCTCATACAGTAGGTTTGTTGGTGTAGTGGCTGGTATCTACAAGGTCCCTCGCTGTTAGCAAGGACACGTGGGTACTTTCCAAGGCAGAGCAATTCCCATCCTTCAGATGCCTGTGTCCAAGGCTTGGCCTCTTAGTCCTACCTGCAGCCCTTTCTGTGCTCTATTTCCAAGGGGAACGTGGCAGCCAGCCAGCCAGCATCTCTGGACAGAGGGGACCACACTGTTGGTAAGCAGAGGTAAGCTGTGATTTCCTTTGTCAGAAGGACACCACGTTTCATGAGCCGCAGGGATCTGCGCTGCTGGAGCTCAGGAAAATGGCCCTCAGGGTTAAAGATTAGCAGCAGCACACCTCGAGTCACAGGATGACTCTGCCCCTTGCACTTTGCTCTGTCCCTGGCTGCGGGCTGGCCGTCCCAGGGAGAGCGCTGATCCCCCTGCTCTCCCAAATAGCCCGTGTGTTTCCTGGGGAGAGCCGTTCTGCCCAGGCAAACCCAGCTGCCTTGTCCTTTTCCAGGAGGGAACTAGGGACAGAGAGGTTAGATGACTAAGGCCAAACAATGAGGCAATACCAGCGGCCGAACTGGAGCTCACGAGTCCTTGGCTTCTGCTCCCGTGTTTTCTCGCCTGCTGGAGGAGACGGGAAGCCGAGAGGCGGGCGCCGGGGAGAGGGGCAGCCTGCGGGGGACAGAATAAATACTCGCTTGTGCGCGGGTGAACACAACCTCGTCTGTCTGCTCCTGTGCGCTGAGAAGGAGCCCAGTGTGTGCTCCTGCCATAAACTGGAGAGCCAGATCCTCTCCTGCACTGCAGCCGCTTTGTGCTGTCCGGAGGAGCGTGGCCCCAAGGCTGGCACGGCTGGGCCGGAGGGGACACCTCGGGCTGAAGGCGCTGTGCCATGACAGCTTTCCCTGGGGCTGCCGGAGGGCTCCTACCTTGGCAGGGAGGACTTGTGTGCACCTGCAGATGGCTGGCAGGGTGCTCCTGAAGCCTCCATAATTTGGGGAATTTTAGGGAACCCACAAAACCCCGAGATCCACTTGACATCCAAGTTCTGGGCGCTGTCCCTGGCCACTGCTCGTAGCATGACAAGCGCAGAAAAATGGGTTACAGTGTTGGCTCATTAGATGAAAATAGTTTTTCTGAAAGCATTGCATACTCTTGATCAGTATTATTAATGTTATGAATCCAGATGTTTTGAATTACGAATCTGGGTGATTTCATGCCAGATTTCAGTCCTGACTGGAACTTTCACAAATGAAATCTGTCCTCTCCTTGAGAGAGTTGCTCGTGGAAAGAACAATAGATGTTAAAATGCAGTGAATGGCAATATTAGAAATAATTTTCTTACAGTGTTGTTTAATATGCAAATAAAATTTAAAAACTTAACTGCTTTACAATTTAAATGTAGGCCTTATATAAACCTAGTGAACTTGTCAGAGGATATTATGATGCTTGAATTAAATAAAGCTAGATTTGTTGCATTCCTGGTCCTGCCAATATGAGGTGACTAAAAGGTCGCCTTCGTTGACCTTCTGCCTTTTTATTTCAATATAGTTTTGACTGTTTCCTGGCTTTGTTTAGCAGAAGCATCCAGCTCTGTGGCAGAGCTGACAGTCACTGGGGGTGTCATGCTATATTTATGCTTTACGCAATATTTGTGTCAAAAAGCCTCTGTCTAAACAGACTCAATGTCAGTAAGAGATGACCCTGGAACAAATGGTCTGAAGTCCCAGAAAGCTGATCTTTCCCAAAAGTGACTAATGTGAGGCAAATGGAAAATATTGTTCTGAAATAAGTCTGGTCCAGCTGTGTGCATGTGATTAAAAACATCAGTTGCTAGCGTTCTAGTCCAAATAAATTATGACACATTTTGATTAAACAAAACCAGGAAAATTACAATTTTTAGGATGTGTTTAAATATGTCAGTATCTATTATCTCACATACTGACACTTTTGGTATCTACTTAAAGGGTACAATGTACAGACAATATATACTCTAACTTTTACCCCAAATTGCTTTTGTTTCCTTGCATCCAAGATGGAAACTCTTGTCCCCTCAGGCGATCCATCTCAAGATCACATACAGCTGGTTTTCCCATAAGTCAGCTGCTTCTTTCCAGCTGGCCTTCTGTGCAACTGGATAGGTTTTTTCAGACCTTGTATAGGTTTGTCTGGAGTGTTTTCACTGTAATCTGTACTCTACATAAAAAGAACAAAAAAATTTTAATTGTGTATCAGAGTATAAAACCTGAGGAAATCTGAGAACTCAGAAGAGGAAAAGGTCAGGATGAGAAAAATTCTACATAATCACCAGTATAGCTTAATCCAAAGAAATTCACATCAGCATCAGCATGGTTGTATGACTTTGAAAAGAGCTGAAAATGCTTCTTAGCACCATTCTTCTCAGGGCTTAGAATATCTAAGAATCTAATTCTAGTATCCTTAATAAATAAACAAGCAAACAAACAAAAAAAAAAAAAAACAAACTCAGTTTATCAGTTGAAAAGGAAATCTAACTCTTAAGGTGAATGCTCCATATTCATCTCAATAGTCATAATCATCTGTTCTAATAATGAATTTAGGAATTACAACCAAACTCTAGCGAACATAGCAAGTGGTGGCAAGAATTACTTCAAGGAGACATGGCACTTCTTTTGCAAGTAACACAAAGCACAATGTTAATAGTACATTTTCGGGATGTTGGACTGCTTGAATTGCTCTGTTGAAATTTGGGCCGGTGGCTTGACAGGGAATTCTGCATAGCATGCAAGAATGCCTTCTAGTTACAATGTAACATGGCAAGATTGGATTTAAAAACTAGTTTTTGGGAAATTGAATCTCCAATGAGCAGCTTGGAACACAGGGCAGAAGGGTACAGGAGCTAAAAGCTGTATGAGATGATGTATGTTAGTACCCACAGTGTGGGTTTTTTTCAGACAGAAGCAGTAGTGGGACAGCAAAGAGGATTGTTCCTGGATTCAGCATGAAGTGGTTTCACAACGCTCCTAACAAAACAAGAGGAGTTACTTCAGTGCAGCAGCCCTTGCTTCTGCCCAATTTGTTTGGGGAAAGGGTGAGCCAGTGCATTACACAAAGTGCAAGGGAATGTCCTCCTCTCTGCCAGAGGATGGCAAAATAAATATTGCCTCAGACTGAACCCATCTGTCACCACAGCATGCTTTGCCCTCTCTGTAGCAATGTGGCGATAACAGTGCCTGATCCCTCTGGCATATCGCCCTAAGGCAGACAAGGAGATTAACCTAAATTTAGCTTGATATTGTTCAAAAAATAACCCCTTCTCTCAATTCTTTTTCCCTAACTAAGCAATACCATTCTGGTGAGTGGAGAAGGTAGGAAAGGGAAATGCCTTTTTTGTAGGATAGAGGCCTCTTAATTGCAGGATACCATCCTTCTTCTCAGGATGCATCTGACACTGAATTTCCTCAGAAGCTTGTGAAAAAGAAATATTTTATCAAACATCCTGAATTTCGCTGCTGTTTGGGTCTAATTATGTCATTTGCTAGTCAGGATTATTCTGAGATACTTAAATATGCTAAGATATTATGAAGTTCTTTGAAGGTCTTTTTGTAAATTATTTTGTAATTATGCATAACTCCAGTCTGAAGCAGATGCATACAGATAAAGGAGTGAAGGTTGATTAAAGGTATGTAGGTCATTTGAGTGAAATTCAAGATTTGTGTTGATTTTTGTTCTTACTGCCTCTACAGGATGCAACCTTGATAGCTGCTACATGATCTAACAGAAAAATAATGTCGTGTCTTGCCCAGGGATACTTCTTCAGTTGTGAATCTAATGATAATCATAATCTAAGTTCTATAAATTCTTATTGTGTGTAATACTTGCTGCTTCCCCCAAAGTATTTGTGACAGGCATCATAGCAGCTATCAAGGGCTGGCTTTTCCAACATTTCTATGCTCTGAGTACAAGTTCCTTCTGAAAATTTTCTTATTTAATGCCTGCATATAAGCTGAGCTTGTGTTTGTTCAGAGATTTGATACTATGCTGTAAAAAGTAGTCAGATATTCCACACAGGCAACTTATACAGAGCCAGTTCTGGCTTTACTTGTGTTTACTGAGTTTTTTTTTTTTTTNTTTTTTTCTTTTTTTTTTGTTTTTTTTTCTGCCTGCATCTGTCTGTAGGGGTAAGAGCACAAGGAACTTAGAGAAAAAATAGAAGACAGCTAACATTTTGAGGATGAAGTTCAGCTCTGGCACGTGTATGAGGCAGCAGCCCTGTGCAATTGCCTTGCTCCAGTATAGGCTGCTTCTCAGAGACAGGATCTTGTCACAGTGTTTTTCAAGCTCTTCCTGAATGTCTTATCACATGGTCCTTATTTGCGGTTATTGCATCAGACCAGCGTGAATGGGCTGTATTTGCTGATGGGCGGGGGACTGATCTGGCAGGAGAGCGTGATTCACTTTGTGAGGAAATTTGGCCAGCGAGGCGCTGAAACGCGCGTGTGCCCGCACACACCCGGAGCGCAGCCGTATCTTCGGAGGGTGTGTAAATAATGGGCAGCACAGGGGATTAAACACCTGCTGACCCACCAGGCTTAAAGACCTGGGAAAAGGAAGTTGCCTATAATCCAGAGCAGAGCACGTGATGAAAGAGCAGCAAACTCATGGTTTAGGAATCCCTGAGTGGATAATTCAGCCTTTTCAGGCTGCAGTGATGAATCACTGAATGTTTTTCTGGGCGTGAGCCCTCAGGTGAGGAGATGCTGGCCACAGTGGAAGTGACCTCGACAACAAAGTCGCTGGCACAGATCAAGGGCTGTCCTAAAGCAAAAAGGCAGTGGGCCAGCAACACAGAGCACACAGGTAGAGTTTAATTGTAAGGTTAGGATTAAATAATGATTTGTCAAAATTTAAGGGCACAGCTCTATTACATGCCCGAGGCCAGATAGGTGCTGTTAGCATCTAGCTCAACAAATGATAATTATACATGCTACCTTCAAAAGAAAAGTAATCTGAGCTGCAGTGAAATGAAGTTATAAAGGTAACACTGACTGGAAAAAAAAATGAGGCTTTTCTCCCTTCTTTGTCACTGCAAAGTGCTGACGGAGGGACATTCAGATTTGGAATTTGGAGACTTGTGAGTAAATATAATGTTGTTGTAGACCCATCAAAATCAATAAAAATACCCTAAGCATGGATTCAGTCATATTTCTGTTATCACAGAATGCTGTATCCATCTTAAAATATAGTATTTGAACAAAATGCCTAAGAAATCTTAACACACTCCAGAGTTTTTAAAGTGCATATGAAGTAAGTTTGACCAGGTAAGTTTGGGTAGCTGTGTGTACATACTCAATAGCTCTCTGTGATATTTCTGGGATATTCTATAAAATAGGTTATCTTGTCATGCTACAAGTACCTTCAAAAATAAGTTTTTAAAAAAGCAAAGAAGTAGAGACGAGATAGCACAGCAAGCAAAACTACCTGTCCCTACATAAACAGTGCTCCTGTGCTCCAGGAGAACAGACAGACAGACAGCACTGTAATTGTAGTGAGGCCAGCACCTTGCAGGCATCAGCATTGCTGGAAATGAGGGTTTGGATGTCACGAGTTTCCATGACCTCATTGCTCACAGAAGTTTGTTGTCTGGGCAGAACTGCTGTTGCTGAAGCAAGGCAGCTCTCCCCCCCGACGAGGACTGGATGAGGAGGGCAATGAGGGGGAACTGCATCAAAACTTGACAAATCACTGCTGCTACTCGTTGTTTTAGGAACTGTAAGAAGTCGGGAAATACAAGACTTATTCCTCTTCCCCTCCCAGATTGCCATGTAGGAGAATACATGGACAGCAAGCACCCAGTTCTGCAGCCTTCCCCAAATCTTGTGGGTTTAAGGGGCAATCAATTTAAATTTTATAAAAGGACAGCCTGCCTGTTGGCAGGCAACAAGTGCCTGCTCATTGTACTGAGTCACGCTCTCTTCCACGAAAAGAGGTTAATCTGTCTGCCCAGCCACAGCTCTGAGTGGTGGCTCAACATAAGGCTTGATCCAAGGCTTGTCCACGGTCAGTAAAGGGGTGTCTGTCAGCTTTGGTAAGACTAAAACTGTGGGGATTCCCAGCATCGAGATAAATCTGTGCAAGGGGTCTTTGGCTACAAAAGGGAACAGAAGATGTCCAGTTTTAAGAAGCAACGTGAAGAGTGTAGACTTGAGCAGAGTGTGATGTTTGAGCAGTGTCAGTGCCAGTAGATTGCTGAATGGAGTTAATTCAAGAACTCCTTTGCTCACCAGGCTGTAAAATCTCCATTAAAAAAAAAAAAAACCCCAAACCAATCAGCAAACACTTCAGCTTTATTTATGCTATTATGAAAAGCT
>VZUA01051023.1:5518-15558 GCA_013401035.1 Horornis vulcanius
CAGCATTACTGAAAACGGATGGAAAGTATTAAGATGGGTGTGACTTAGACTGTTGGCCCAAATTAGTCATTCAACTCAGAACCTCAATGCAATTAGTCGTTCATNTGAAACAAACTCTGTTTTAGTTCAAAAATTAATGGTTACTACCTAAGAAATCCAGGCTCACTCATTCAGTCAGTAATTCACAAGACTGGCTGCTCCTTATAAGGCAAAGAAACTCAACTCAAACCCAAATAAAGAGATAAAAATAATGCAACAACTCAGATTAGACCCTGGGGACCTTCCAGTTCCCCAGTTCTATACAGCTGGTGTTCTCTTTCTTCATTACCACTTTTAAGCTCTAAAGTTACCCTATATTTTACATATTGCTCACGTGCAATTTTTTCACCAGCTGGTTGCACTTCTTTATTGCTGCCACTGTCTTCATCTTCATGGATAACAGTTACTTCCTCCTCCTCCTCCTCCTCCTCCTCTTCTTCCATGTCACTGTCCAAGTACCCAATCAGAAGTTCTGTGTCTGTTTCAATATCTTCCACAGCCAGGTAGAAAATATTTTCCCCTTCCTGTTGCAAACAGGAAAAAGAGGCAATAAATAATTATGTCAGAATAACAAAAATCCTGACAAGTATGAGATCCTGAACTAATATTAGGGTTTGGATGGAAGTGTGATGGCCTGTCAGTGATCCCGTGTTCCCTCTTAGAAAGCAGATATGAAGATTCCTCAACCATGGAAGGGTTGGCTCCATTCCTCAGGGAGCACAATGCTACAACAGCCTTGCTAAGACTTCTTTCCCAGTGTGGCTGGATGGATAGGGTGCATTTGTAATCTGCTATTTCCCTCACAGGTGAGGCTTTTTCAGTATTCTCTGCAGCTTAGACCAAGGTGGAGGTGGCATTGAAGTCCTCTCCTGCCACACTCTACTTGACAAGAACTTCAGGGTTTGAAAATTAAATATTTGAGGATTAGAAAAACAGCAAAATTTAGATAACCAACACAGCTTTATCTCCCTCCCCAGCTGACTGCAGGAATTCTAACAAAGCTTTCACAGCATGTTTACATAGCATTATTTTCTCTTTCTCTCTCTCCTTAAGATTCCCAGCCTTCTCCAACAGGCTTTCACCCCAGTCACTTATCTTCCCTATGAAATTAGCAGGCACATCTGGAAAATGCGCTTTAAACCCTGTGCTGGTTTAAATGAGTATAGATCCACAAAAGGCCAAAGGATCCAGCCCCCATTCTGCACAACACCACAAACTACAAAACGTTGAGCTCCAAAAGCTTCTTGATAATGCCTGGACAAGCTTCCAAATAGCTACATAAGCCAACAACTTTGGGCTTTGAAAATAACTGATTAAAGTTACCAAGGCTAGGACTATAGGGTGTGGGGTGGAATCTGCACATCCATCCCCTAAACTGATACTCTGTAAAACAGATGTACCTTTTTGCTTTCTGTGTGTGAACCAACTGTTTTAGGTACTGACCAAAGCACTGTAGGAGACTCATTTTTATGCAATGAAGACTCCCAAGTTCTATCATAAATCCTAAAGCTTATCTGATTAACACCCAGAAAAGTTAACTGAAGTTTCTTAGCCTGTATCTAGCCATATATTTTGTAACAAGCTTCCTTGAGTAAGGACAAGATAATGATTTTTAATTTTTGTAATACACTAAGATTAATTTAAACTGTCAACAGGGATGTAGCATTCCTTGAGCTGCAGAAGGTCTGTTATATTTTACACAAGATACTGTCACACAGGAGTGAAATCTACTTAATTCAGTAGACTTGATAGAGCTACTACTTTCAAGGATGCACCACTTTTCTGCCCTTATCTCAACAGCAGCATTGGAAAACAAAAAATGATGATCTTTTTTCTCAAGATTTATTCTGCAGTCCAGATATCTATCAGCACAGCAACCTAACCTCTGTACACATCTACAAGTTGCAGGGTTTCATATGTCTCTGTCAAGTTGCAGAAACCTTTAATTTAGTACAGTCTAAATTCAAAACAAATCCACTTGACATGAGGAAAAGTAAAAGGGCTTTTTATACTCACTCTCCACACAGACCATTGGGGAAAATCTCCAATACATCACTGTTTAGGACAACATTATAAATGTGAGACAACCTCATGACGGGAAGCACATCTCTATTACTGGATTACCAAAAATAATAATGAAAAGAATTTAAAAATTAAGCATTTTGAAAATTTGAAAATTAAAAGAAATAAAAAGTCATGTATCTCAGGCAAAAATAGCCCCAGGAGCTGTAAATGAGTGCTCTGGGTTACATTTGCATGGGAAAGAAATTTGCTTTGGTGCAACCCAATCTAATTTCTCCTCCAAGAGTAATTTGTTTGGCTTTTCCATGCAAACAAATACTAATACCCAGGTATACAGAGCACTAATTAATCAAGATAGACCTACTTGCTGTAGTAGCCCCTCAAGGCAGCATCTTGAGTGAAAGCAAGGGAAGCTCTCCAGAAACCACAAAAGAATTTACACCACTTCCTCCACCAGCAGCACCTGCCTGAATCACGTTAATCTAAGTGCATGCAGACACAGTAGACAGTCTTTTAAATTATTTTAATAACCCTCCTGTTTCTAAGAACAGATCTTAAGCCATTCCACCTGCCCAACTGCTTAGACCATGCTGACTGTTTTCCTAACACTCACCTGCAGCGGACCACAATGATCCTTGGGAGAAAATTCAAGTGCTTGCTCATCATGACAGCACCACAACCTCCCTTCATGTTATTCCTGGTTTATTTTCAACTATTTTTTTTTCTCACCTTTGCCTTCATCTTTTACACTATAAGCCACACAGACCTGCTCAGCAAATACAGTTTTCCAGTTCCAACAGCCCTTGCTATCTCTGTCTTGGTCCACCACAGGTACCTCTTCCATGCAGACTCTTAGTTTTTCCATATAGTTACACTCCTTCATATCTACTTTGTAAGAGGGAACACAGGATCACTGAGAGCCCATTACACTTCCATCCAAAAGCATGAAACACTTATCTCACCACCCCTGAAAGTTTAAATCACAGGAGGAGGAATCAGCACAGTCTTGAGTAACCTGAGGGAGTGTAGAGCTTTTACATCCTTCAGAGCCTGGGCAGCTGGCTCCAACCCAGCCTTCCTAATCCTTACCCACTTTGTCTCTGTGCCCACAGAGTGTTACCTGACTTCCCTCTGTGTCTGATTCCCTGGCAGCAAACTAGCTCTTCAGCCTACCTATCCTGCCAGTTCTCCCTGGCTACCTCTCCTAACAAGCACACTGCCTTTCCCAGTCTTTCCCCTGCAGCTCCAGGATGTGAAGTTTGGCAGAGGTAAAACCAATACAGGCAATGTCTGAGTCCAGGAAATGCGTGGAGATGATTTCACACACACACCCCCCACACAGCCCAGAATTCAGATTACACCTCATCTAAAATACAGCACCTGAACCACACACACAAAAGATCCAGAAGCCTCTCTTCTTTCTCCTGATCTATTCCCATGGTGTTACATTGCATGGTAAGGCAGAAAACCTCTGAGACACAAATGTGAGACTGAACAGCACACAAGGCTAAACTACTACAGCAGTTCTGACATTTCTCCATACTGCAGTTTTCAGTAATAACTGCCAATGAAGGCTAGAATATTTTTCCATCTGAATATTCTGTATTAGGGTAGGTTTTAAGGTCCTAAAAACCCTATCAGATAACTTAGCAGATTTTTATTTGTTTCTATCATTTTCTTTATAAAGAAACCCACTGGTATGCACTGGATATTCCATTAAAACTTATATTCAGAAGTTCAGGTCATTTACTGGAAAGATAATAATGAACATTAATTGGTCACACTGCTTTCTCTTGTGAACCTTACTTTGCATTTGGTAACAATGACTGTGCACTGAGGTGCTAATCACACCTCCTGTATGAGAGCCTTTCATATCTGTTACCATAAGGAGGACAACAAATTTCATCAGAAATTAAATTTTGTTTTCTTGACACAGAAAAAACAATTTTTTTTTGTCTGGCCTTAAAATAAACTATAATTCTTTTGTCAGGGACATGCAGGCTAGTCCTTGGGGAAAAAAAGTCATCTCATGACAAAAAAGCAGAACAGTAATTTTAAGAAATGCTGATAAATAAGTCTGCTTTTCCTGACTGCTTGCCAATTTGCATTACATCAGCAAATACCTTAAGTTAGCCTGAAACAACATTTTGTCATGTATACATTTTGAGAAAAAAAATCACAATTGTGTAATTCTTACTTATGTAGGAGTGGAAATTAATTTACTGTGAAACTGAGCTGTTAAATAAAAAAAAAAAAATAGCTGATTTCTTTAGTAATCTCCAAAAGAACAATAGCTGGAACTGGAAAGGTATCCCTGTCTCTGCTGTACCCTGTAAAGTCACAGAATGCTTCCTTAAACAGACTAAGACTCTTCAGCTTGAGAGAAGAGCTGTCAAATAAGAGTGAAAGTATGTAACAATTCCATAAAATCAAAGATGGCATAGAAAAATAGAGTAACTATTCTCTGTTATACCAGAACTAGGAAATCAAGTGAAATTACGGAGTGTCTATAAGAAAAACAGAATGATATTTCAACATTTTTAAAGCAATCAAATTCATTACCACAGAGTGCTGCAAATGACAACTATAAAAATGAAAAAATAATCTGGATAAATTCAGATCAACAGCAAAGATAAGAAAATTATCTTTTTTAATTAATTTATCCTCAGGCACTACATTATCATCCTATCACATAATTAGATTGTTCAATTTTCTGTTTTCTACTTAAATATTTTCAGCATCATGCTTCCTTTCAAACCTATCACAGTTTCATTATTAATTATGTAATATTTTATGTATATTATGTATTGCTAATTTTATTGAACAATAATGTGTATGCATGATTCTGCTTTACACACACCTAAGCCCATACCCAAGTTTGGCATGAAACACATTGTTGGGGGTTGAGGTTATTTTTTTTTCTTTACTTTTTATCAGTGGAATTTTTTCACATTGTGTTGTTAAGAGGCAGGGGAGGGGAAACTCTCTTGCACGCAATCTGGATCTGAGCGCTCTGAGGACAGCGGTGTAGCTGCTTGCTTGGGGAAAAGAACTCACTCCTGCTACAGAAGCCCAGCTTGGTCCTGTTTCTTCTGGTGTGGGGTGAGCCCCTGCACCTGGGAGCAGCCACTGAACTGGGCCCTTGTTACCTCCTGCCTCGCTGGAGGAGGGGCCTGTTGCCATGCTGGGAACAGGGGCGCTGTTGTCAGCGTCTCTAAATAATTAGTCCTTAAACCTTTCAAATAGCATCAGATTCCAAGGACTTCTCTGGTCTTTCATCCTACCACTCTTATTTGTGGTATTATCTTAAGCACAAGAGCTGTCTTCTAAAAAGAAAGGCAGAAAAAGAAAAGCAGTTCACTACTTTCCTCAGATCTTGCAGTTTTATTACAAGACATGAAGGCCAAAGAGGAGATCAAATTAGTAAATCAGTAACAGGAAGCAAAAGGTAGGAATCCACCAAATCTACCTGGATGGCTGCCAGGTTCTTCTGTTCCTGGGATGGAGCCTCATGGACAAACCGCAGCCAGTTGGAATGGCGTGGGTTGCTGGCATCCAGGATATAAAGGACCTCGCCTTTGCTCCCACGAACCTGAAACATTCACAAATAATCCCCAAGGAAAATCAAAATTAAAAACCCAAATATGTCCAGTTTTTGTCTACTCAGTGAAAAAAACACTTAAAAAAATTAACTGTGCACACAAGATACATCCATCTCGACATCTAGACCTTTTGGCTACCATTACAGATCCATAAAGTTCATATGGTTTCTACAATTTTGACAGAATTCCAGCTTACATTGAAAAGACAGTAGAAATAAAAACTTAATATTAACTAAGTCATTCTTCTCCCTCAAAACATAAAGACATACTGCTATAAAAATACATCTGTCACTGCCCAAATCCCTGTTTGTTTCATTTTAAATAATAGATCACTTGAATCTCCACTGATCCAGACAACAGAGAGCCATGCAAAAAGGTCACACAGCCACACTACTATTCCACGTGATTTATTTATGTAATGAATGGATTCTATTTTCCATCTGTCAACAAGAAGTATCCAGGGCAGGTATTTCCTAAAAGCTAGGGAATTTGGCTATGTAAGATCAAAATTAGATTGTCTTCGTGGCTTTGTATATAAATTGCTCACATTCTTGCTATATTTGTTTCTAATAGAATGCAATATCATATTTCTTCAGTATGACTGCTTCAATTACCTTAACATTTAGGGTATTATTAAAAAGACAAAAACTGTATTCCATTACAAAAAAGACAAAAACTGTATTCCATTAAAATAATAGCTGGTGACAGCACGTTGGTCTCAGATTAAGAAAAAAAGGAATTACTGTAGTTCTGCAAACAAATAAGGATCTTCAAAATTCATTGCTGCTCTTCTGAAGGAAAAAGGACACATCATGAAAAGGTCCCAACATTCAAACTTTAAAAGCTCTTACTTTCCAACACATGGATTAACCACAGTGAAAAGTTGTCATTGTTGGACATGAGAGACTCCAAATATTTCAGAAGGCAAATAGCATAAAGAAGGCTTTACTGTCTAATTCTTAGAACCTTTTATAAGGTATTCTGACACAGACTTAACATGATTGGTGAATAGGAATGACACCTCTCTAGTCCCATTGGTGAAACTAGAGAAACACAAACACACAGCTGTACAAAATTGTTTTGAGAAAGAACAGTTATCTACAGATTGCTCTGAGAGAAAGGCTCCCCCGAGAAATCTTCCCTTGGGAAGAAACCCGCAGCCTCTAGCAGGCTAAAACCTTTCTCAAACACAGAAATCAGGCCCACAAAAAGTGTCACACTGAAATGCCTTGGAAACAATATTTTCTAACACTAAGCACTAATGGCTTCCCAGAGAGGCCGTGGATGTCCCATCTTTGGGAGTGCTCAAGGCCCAGTGGGATGAGGCCCTGATCAACCTGATCTAATGAGTGGCATCCCTGTCCCTGACAGTGGGGCTGGAACTGGATCGTCTTTAAGGTGCTTTCCAAACCAAACCATTCTGTGATGCTGTAAAAATCACCCAGTTCTACAGGGGCTTTGTGCTTTAGCTACCAAAGCACAAGTTACAGGTGCCCATCATGCAGATCTTATAATGGCTTCCATCAGATCTTGAGTGGGAATGAAAAGTAATCCAGGTCCTATTATAAAAACTATACATTACACTAGCTAACTTCATCAATTTTTCTTTATTTGCCTGTTCCTTAAATTATAGAAGAATTATTTATATTTGCTTCAGTGACACACAGTCATCTCAGTTATGCATTCAGAGTCTCTGCCAATCCCTAAAGAGATGCCAAACACAAAACAGAGCTTTAACACATAAGGAAACTATTGATAAAGGAATATGATAAATCTCTTAAAAACATTCTGTATTTTCTACTGCTTTTTTCACCTCATAAAGAAATAATGCTGCATTTAATATACAGATGTAAGCATGAAAAGTCATGAAAAAGTGTAAGAACACTGTCCTTAGCGTGGACTAGACTGGTGTCATGAACCAATCTTTTTCTGGTTGTATGAATAGAGAGTTTCCCAAATGAACTGACGGCAGTGGATTCCAAACATAGCACTAAAAACCAACACCTAAAATGCATACACATATCCCATTATATACCTCAAACTGAGGTGCCCAAGAATTATCTTCTTGATAATCAGCATAAAAGGTGTCACTGAATGAACTCAGTGGAATGCCTTCAATGCAAGATGAAACACGTGACATTCACTGTCAGCACACAGGGTGTGGTTCCACCTCAAAGCCAATCAGGACAATTTGAATGATGCCACATTAACAGGCACCAGAAGAGTTCAGGAACAGAGGTGTCCCCAGTCAATGTATAAGCTCCCCATATGAAATCCTACACAGGCCTAAATAACACCTAAGCTGTGACAATGCCCACCAGCAAGAGGCACTACTCCACCTGGCAGCCTTTTCTGCTGCAATGGATTTATCCCCACATTTTCAAAATACATCCATATTTGTCACTTATGCTACTTCAAAATCCTCACAAGTGTATTGCAAATGCAATACCATGCACACCTGGAGAGAGAAGAATAAAACTTCACTGCAAGTAAGCAGATGGCTACTTTTGCTGAAGGCAGTAAACTCACTGCCTGCTTTGTGGAAACCATTTCCTAAAGATTCTAAATCGAAAAATCTATGTTCATCAAGCAATCATGTAGAGAAAAGTACTGGTTTCTACATTGCTTCTTTTTTGATTAGCTGAAAAGATGTTCTTTATTGTTGTAGCATAAAACAGCTAGATGCAATACTTCTGCATCCTGAGTTCAGACCATCATAGAGCTCACTGCAGAGTAAAAACTCCTATTTTAACATTGCTGGAGAAAGCATTAAAATAAAATAACTTCAGCAAAAGAAATCTGAGGCAACTGCTGATTTGCTTACTCAGTAACAAGTCTGGGACAGAGACAGCATGTGACATTTTCCTTCAGCCAGAACATACAGCAATTTTTCCATGCTAATGAAGCTCCTTCTGGTGCAAGACATTACCTGACCCTGCCAGGGACAGAAGGGTAGAGGAAGCTCACCCCCAGACTCCTGCAAACATTCCACAGAGCTTTCAGAAGCAGGGCTGAACTTCCCCTTCTCTGGAATGATACCCAAATCTCCCTAAGCAAACTGTGTGTGATCCTCTACAAGAAGCTCAGGCTGGAATACAAACACCTCAGCCTAGCAACATGTGTTTTCCTACAACTTAAATATATCCCATAACTAGAAGATGGGAAGTTAACACTCTCAGCTACTTTCAGGAGTAGATCCTTCTCATCACCAAAACCAAAAGATCATCAATGGACTTGTTCCAAAAGTCACTAAAATTAATACAAAGTCATACATTTAACATGGAAAAACAAGTTTAAACAGAGTTGATTATAGCAACATTAGTAACTACTCTGGACACCTATCTATCCCAATTGAGAAAAAAATTACCAAAATTGAAACTCTGGGACACAGACTTGCAGCTGAGATAGCGTACCAATTTCTGATTTGTGTAAAAGCCCAGATCATTTAAGAAGTGAGAAAAACAAAAGCATTTCTGAAAAGTAAACAGAAATACACCCAAAAACACTTCAAAGCAAACAGTTTTCAGTGTAAAAAGTATTTGAGGAACAATGACTGGGGAGGTAGTCTTCATACAGAAAAGATAAAGACTATATTGTTCAGAACTAGATTTATAATATTATAGTCACCCTGACAGCAAACAGAATTCATCTAATTAAGATCTGTTTTATCATGACTCCATGGACATAATTTGACTGAATGTCTTGTGTGTAAGAGCCTTACTATGCCAGAAGCACATTTCATAGAAAAGATATCAAAGAAAGAAGCAAAAAAAAAATATAAGAAAGCCACCAAAACACACCAAGTTTAATGTGCTTGACTTCTTATACCACAATCCTAAACACCACAGCTCTGATCTGAAGCTGGCTGCAGCCAATAGTAGATTTTCTATTGCCTTCGCTAGTTTTCAGGCAGGCTTATTTAACTGAAAACAACTGTCACAGCAAAAGTGATGAGAGTTAAGCAGCAGAAATGTAAATTCATTTCATTTTCTTATATAAATAAACACAAACATTGGCTTCCATTGAAAGACTGATTTCTGATCTTTTTGGTTTTAATGTAACAATGAAGAAAACATGATCCTGGCAGATAGACAGAAACCCAACCTGAAATATATAACATTCAGCATTACATGGTGTATTATGATCCATCCAACCCTGACCAACATTTCTTCATGGTATGTCAGAGTATTTGAAGAAGGACAAAATTTTTCCAGCCCTCCCTGTTTCAACATTTGCCAAAGTCATCAGCAGAAGTATATGCCTGCCACAGTCCAATAGAAGTGAAATGAATTCCCCTTTCTTGGTTGAGGATAATGAAGAAAAGGAACTTAACACATAAATGAACTGGTATCTTCCCTTCACAAAGACACATCTGAG
>VZUA01051026.1:0-11382 GCA_013401035.1 Horornis vulcanius
GCCTTCTTTCAGCAGAGGTACTATCTTGAGTGCCAGCTATAGCTCTTGTGGTGTGGATTTCGGTGGGTGAACAGGGAACTCTTCAGCCCTTTTAGGCATATCAGCTTTTAACAGCACTGACATTTTCTGAAAGAAGTGTATTCTTGTTGCCTGTAGTATATCAACATAATTTTTTTCTCATTGCAACAATAGCAATAGATTGAAGATTTGTCTCCTAAAATTGAAGGTTATATCTTGTTGTGTTTCATTATGGAAGTCTGATTTTTGTGTCTAATTTAAGATAATAAGCTGCAGGAGAAACCGTTCATGTACGTCACCTGTTTTTCTAAACTTGGTACTCATGTCTGCAACCAACAGTAGATTGAGGTGCAGCTCTGACTGTATTGATGAAGATTAGAAAGATGCCAGAAGGGTATCACAGGAGACTTAGGAATGTTCTCATCATGAAAGCAGGAAGGCTGATACATATTTCTTAATAGCTCCTATAATGATAGCAACCACCATATTGCAATATGACCATCTCCACAGCAGTCCAGATGGGGCTTTCAGGAGGCTCTGACTTTGCTAAGCAGATGTTTCAGAGCTATATATATATATATATTTTTTTTTTTCCTCTGGGTGTTACTAAGTGAAATACATCGATGTACTGCTTGACATGTCCTTAAATTGTATGATTGTGCTTTTCCTGTCCTCACAATAACTTTTAGTGCCTGCCATAGTCTGTTTTGCCTCTTAATTAATGTATGTAGTGATTGCCTTATTACAAGGATGAAATGCACAGAGGTGAAGGGAAAAAAGGCATGTGGACATAGGTCTCTTCAGAAACTGCCTTTGAGACCTTGGGCAAGATGCAAAGCTGCCCTTCCTTTTTTATTCAGTGAAGGACAGTGTGAATAAAGGAGCTACTTTATTCATAGACACATTGGAAAAAAATGAAAGCAAGAGAGCTACTGTAATGGGACTAAAAGGTTAGAATGCATTATTCTGATATTTTTAGAATTTAAGGGTGTCAGTATGTGGTTCTGATTCCTTCTATTTCTTTGTTGTGTAATTTGGGATCTGTACGTTTGGTGCTTATGGTCATTGGTAGAAGTTTAAATACTCGGTGATGAGTGGAGCCCTGTGTGCTGCTTCAAATTACACTGCTGGGATTTGCTGGGAGAAAAGCAGAATGATGGGGGAATATTTAAGAAGGTGGCATCACTTCAGAAGGCTCAGCAACAGATATTTTAGCTGCTGTCGTGATTTCAGAACAGTAATTCAGTATCTTCTTGGTTGACAGTGGGGGCAGCTGTCTCTGCTTCCCACTGCTTGTGGAAGAAAAAGTTCTAAGTGTAAGTGTGTGTAGATGGCAGGGACTGCAGTTTTTTAAAAGGTTGCTTTATTGTCCTAGAGGTTACTCCTGGAGTGTAGCTCCAGTTATAGTAGAGATGAGTAGAAAGTTAACAACATAGTACAAGCCTGTAAATCTCATCCAGCAATAAATGACTGTGTCTAATAATTAAGTATCAGCTACTGAAGGATAGGAGCATCTCTTCCTTTTTAACTACAGACTGGCTTTGTTCATTTTTCCTTAAAGACGTTCTGTTTGCAGCGTGGCTATCTGCCATCTGTGTCTCAGAGATCCTTCTCTGATGTTCTCCAGAGTGCTTTGTTCTTATTATATCATTCCTTTTACTGAAAGTTCAATGTGTGTGAAGGGAGAAAGGGAAACCCGTTCCAGGGAGCTCAGTGAGTCCTCCCAACAGGTCTCAGCAAGCCACTGGCATCATGCAGGCTCTGCTGTTACAGAGCTACGAGAGCACTCACAGAAAATGCATGATAATAAATATCCTCTGAAATATCTCCAGTTACACTAGTGAGTAATAAATCATTGTTCCTTTAAGTAGACCATATGTAGTTTTTATGAAATAGATTTTCTTACTGCATGTGAATTTATGTTATTATTAAATGTTCAGATGAGATATGCCTTTGCATCATAAAATGGAAGAAATAAATACAGGGAATTACATTAGAAAAAAACTTAATGGAGTAAGTACAGTTAAATATAGAGAAACATTACAAGTTTAATGTTTTCTGAATGTATTAAAAACAAGTATAGTGTTGCAGTTGAGAACAAAATTATATCTAATCTGTTAATTTTGTGATGCTAAGAAGAACCCAAAATTTGCGTATAAAACTTCCATTGACTTGAAGCTTATTTTAAATTATTTTTTAAATATCCCTGTGTTTATAGACTGATATGGGAAGAGAACAAAATTGCAAAGAAATAATACTTTCAGCTATTATTCAGGCAGGCATATTTGTGAGTATCTGTCACTAGAGATGGGGTCTCTGCAAGTCCTGGCTGCAGCTGAACAGAGCCAGCGGGTACCTCCTGCCAGCCCAGTTCTCCTGGTCACTGCAACGTGTGGCACGTTAGCCAGACCTGCTCCTCGAGCCACATGTGATGCTTTCTGGTATCCAGGAGCACATGGATTCATCCTGCTGGTTACAAAATCAAATTGGTCAGAACAGCATAGTGTGGCATATTTTCAGTACCTCTGAGGTGAGTGTTACTCTCCTGTGAAAACAAAAATGAAAAGTTTTCCTCCAACTTTCAATTCTCATGTCAGTAGCTTGGATGAAAAGCAAATAAAATGCTACTTTTTGGCCCCTCTGCAACTTCAAAGGCAAAGATTTTTCTGGTTTTGGATGAGTTCTTTCTAGGTAAACACAGAACAGCTCAAAGAATACCTGCAGGTCCTTGAAAAGACCAGTCAGACATGCAGCTTTTTCAAGCTGACTGTTCATCACACACTACTCCTTGCTCATCTCTAGCCTTGTTTTATTTCCCCCACTTCCATGCAGTTTCATTTGTATGCTCCATATATAGTACAAAAGTAATATCATGTAGTCCTCACATAGGATGGAAGTGAAAATACAGGCAAACATTTATACTCGCTGGCATCTGAAAGAAATACTTTGAGGAGTATTTAAAAACATATTTGGACTTGAATTTATCTCACTTAAGAGTTTGAAGAAATAGTTTGCTAATGGATTTTCTAATTGCTAAAAATAATTAATAAAGACCTCAGCTGAAGAGAATAGATTGGAAAATAAGTGAAACAGAGTATCCCATTATTTGTCAAAATGAATCTATTAAAAAGTATTTCAAAGTTTTCATTGTCTATTTTCTGGAAAGTAAATTAAATTGGCCTAAATTTTGAAAGCAGGTTTGTTGGTTTTTTTTAGATTCAGTTAACTAGCAACAGTATTATTGTAAGGTAGCTGTGCCACACACATACATGCTTATTTTAGATGCTCTATCCAGAGATTATTGCTGTGATGAGGTAAGGGAGAAAAACTTACTGCAAACTATTGTGAGGGGTGAAAAAAATCCCAACAAGGCTGCCCCAAACCCCTAAGTATTCAGAAGTAGCATAGATTCTTCTATCATATTTATCCTATTGTCTGTGTCCTTTGGAATTACCTTGGTGACTGTTCTTCACTGGAACCTAGTCTGGCTGAAGGAATGGGCCAACAGAAATCTGACCAAAATTGATGAGGGCAAATGAGTTCTGTGTGTGTGATGGACCAACCTCTGGCAGATGTGCACAGCAGAACAAGATATGCTGGTCAGAAATGTTAACAGGGAGGCTATGATAAATATAAGGAAAACATCTTGACTCTGAAGGTAACTAAGCATTGGAGCAGGTTGTCAAGGAGGTTGGGGATTCTCACTCACTAAAAGTTTGAGATGTGCTCAAGCAAATTCCTGAGCAACCTGTTGAAGTTCAAAGCTGCCCCTGATCAAGCAGCCGTTTGGACTTCCCAACATTAATGATTCAGTCTCAAAATTCAGAGTCACAACTGTGTTTTTATGGCATTAGCTGCAGCTCTGGTTTGCCCAGAGAGCTATCAGTTTATTTTCACAGATTACATAAATGTTCAGTGTGACTCTAACTACTTTTATAAACCATCAGATTCCTTTCCTGTCCATAGGTGATGTGGAGAAGCTAAGTCAAAGGAATTAATTTGACTATTTTTTCCCCCCATCATTATGTTATTACCTGTTGAGGATTTGCTTGTGACCTTTCTCATGAAGCTCCTGCTATTGCATCCTTGTCCATTGTTCTGGGAGTGCTGGGAAATGAGCAAAGGAGCTGGAGAGGCAATGGCTCTATTAACTCAGGCAACTTTTCTGCAGGGTTTAGAAAGCCCCCTGAAAGAAAGAGGCAAGCTCTGCATCAGTACTTGAGTGAAGACCTGTGTGCAGGAGAATTGCCCTGGTGCTTGAGCGCCCTGTGCTGCTGAGCAATAAATAGATGCTGTGCTCTGCATGCACTGATGGTTTGTGGGTTTTTCTTTCTGCCTCCTCAGCTGTTTGGCCGTGTTCCCAAACAAGCAGAGCTGAGTAGTGGTGTCGGTGCATGTGGATCACTGAGGCCAGGCTTTTGTAACAAAAGACAAGCAATGGTCTGTTTTAACCAGCTCTCAGCAGGAAAGGACAGTGGCTGCAAGTTCATCTCCTTGAAAGCATTTAGGGAAAGCAAGGGATGCTGAGCTTCACAACAGATGTGAAATTGTGGGGAGTGAATGCTCCTGATCAAGGGAGATGAGCGAAGAGGTGCAGGTCCTGTGGGGGAAAAGGAGGCTGAAACATTGACATGAGTATTTTGCAAAAAGGCGTATTTTACTGTGATCAAGTGTATCTTGAATAGCCTAGTGAAGTAGTAAAATCTGGGGACAGACTGGCTTAAAACTAAGTAGTAAATAGTAGTAAATCAAAATTGTATTTGATTTTTACAAGCGAGAAAACTCTGGGAAAGAAATTAATCATTCCTTTGAAAATAGATTTGTAATTTCTTTAACCAGCCTTTTATCTTGTCTTCCTAAGCAACTAGTTAAGTATTACCAAATGTATGTCCAGCCACTAAACTTTTCTGAGTGAATAGTACAGTCTGAGGGGTTTTTTTACATAACTCTTCAGCAATTTTTGGTTTTGATAGTACCATGACTCGTCTCTTATAAATTTGCTTTTTGTATAAAAAGCTTTTTAAGACAAAAGAGAGGCCAGCTTTTCCTTAATGATACTTTCCTAGCTGGTTTGTTTGTAACTTCAGTTGAGTTAAGGGATGTGAACAATGAAACCTAGATCCTAATGAAGTTATTTGACTACTGCAATGTCTGTCTTAATTACACGTTCTGCTGAATTTATTTATGGACTCATACATTTATTTGGATCTCATTCATGCAAAGAAGCCTTGAGATGAGGGTTCAGAATTAAGTCCGTGAGAGTCCTCATGTGCACGTGTATGTTTTTGTAAGTGGTATAGAATTATTGCAGCGCCTGTTCTGACTTCCTAAAGGGGCATTTAAGGCTACAGGTAATGTCTGGATTTTATGGGACTTCTCACTTCAAGGTTCCTGATTTGTCATCATGTGTCATGATGCCTTGTTTTGCAAAGAGTACCCCAGTGCTGTGGAGTCAAATCCCCTGGCTGTAGACTCAGAGCAGTGTTGAACATGCCCAGGATGGAGGGATATTGCAGGGTTATAAAGCAGGGGATGCTCTGTGGCAGTGGGTGTGCAGGAAGATGTCCTGGTGCAGAGGCAGCTGAGGCTGCCTGGAGAGCAGTGACAGTGGCCTTCAGGTCCCTGTGCAGTGACACGGGACGGGCTGCAGCTCCTGACCGCTGTTAGGGGTGCCTGTAACGAATGTTGGGCTCAGGAGTACAGATCTGCAAGTCTGTCTGGCTGAAATTGAATCTCACCAGTAAAATGGGTCTAAAACACTCAAAATAAGCTCAAAATAAGCTTGGAAGACTTTCAGCTCAACACACTGGTGTTTTGGGAAACCTTCCCTCCAGTGTGAAGGAGCAGCTGGGATGTTTGCTCTTTCCGAGTAGGTGGTACAGAATTCTGCTTTGTTTTCAGTCATGTATGCAGCTGCTAGGAAAAGATCATTATAAAAATATATGCCTGAATCCTTTTTTTGACTAAGTTTTGGATCCTAAAAAATTTGAAATTTCAGTCATGTAGTGAGAGAAATTGATTTCTAGATTCATTTACCTAGTAACAAAGACTTGGTCCAGGCTTTTTCAAAAGGAAAAGAAAAAAAAACTCTGAGTACTGGAAATAAAGTTTGGGTATCCTGGGTGCTTTCCAAAACCTACCTTTGTATATTGACTGACTTGGAACTCTTGACATGATTGCCAACTGTTGACATAAATGTCAATTGACACTGTAGATTTCAGAAAATGTTTTCTGGGTTTTGCTGCCTAGTGCTCATAGGGTAGGTTGTTTTTGCATAATGTTTTTAGGTGTTCCTTTCTTAGGAAGACTGATAGTTTATCTGAATTGCTCAAATATGAAACCAAGTACAAAAATTGTTCTAAAATATCAACTTTGCAAAAAAAACTCAAGATAAATCAGTGATTTTGATGCATAGCATTTTGTTAGGATATTATGCTAAACCAGCAAGTTTGAACTGAGTATCACTTGCCTGTAGACATGCACTTCTATTATGGACTGATACAATCGTCTGACAGGTCAGTAAATGTTGGTTGGTATCAGTTTATTGCTTTTGTTTCATGAGGAGTAATTTAATTTCTGGAAAAGTGAGTTTTGAAAATATTGTGCATAAAAATTTTATTATTACTTGAAGCCATAGTTGTTGAGAAATGTGAAGTTGTAAGATCTCCATTATGTAATTTTTCTGTTAAAATAAAGGCAGGCCCTACTATTTACTTGCTATTTGAACCCTAGTTAGAATAAAATTTATTGTGTCAAGTCATTCAGATGCCTTGATGCTAATTTACCATTAAGGCAAACAAATCCTTTGCATCATGAGAGCAGTCTTGCAGAATATGTATCCTTGGAAAGTGGGACAGGCTGGGCTTTGAAGTGTATTTCCATGGCCAATTTTCCTTTTTATTTTTTTTTTTTTCCTGGTGTTGTGGGTTTTTCCCTCTCGTTGTTTCTAACCAAACATAAAGAACATAATTCATGAATGGGTATCATGCTGAAATGTGGGATCTTAACTCCACTAATTCAATTGCTGGGTGTTACATGAAATAACTGCACTTCTCACTGTGATTTGCTCTGCAAAATAAATCACAAACCTTGCACAGTTCCTGCTCTTTTTAATCCTTTTTTACATTAAAACCCTTGATGAGACGGGAAAGAGGGCTGTATGCTAAAATGCTGGGTCGTCATTAGAAATTGCAGGTATGTCATGTAAACAGCCTGCACCTAAAAATGCTGATTGAAATCAGTCCTGCCATCTTCTCATGGCAATGAGAACAGGAATGAATTCAACCAGTTTGCATTTACAGCTTGCTCTTAACCGCAGCAGCTCATCACGGGCTGCAGTAACCTGAGAACTGAGTACAGTTTGAGAACTGAGAAGAGTTTCACACTTAGCTGACCAGAGCTTCGTGCTTCTGAGAGTAGAAGCTGCCAGCAGATCATGTACTAATTAGTTTAGCACTCAACTGCAGTGGGAGCAGGCAGAGGCATCATCTGTAGGCTGGACCCAGCCCTGGAACAGTTTAATCTGTTCCAGTCTCCCCCTGAGTTTTCAAACCTGTGAATGGTCTGGGTGGAGATGCTGCAGACCTGCAAACCTTGAATGCCTAAATCCACAGACAGCATACTGACCAAGAGGTGACAGTATCAAAGCAGTAAATGCAGTCTAAATATGAATTCCAATATAATTTAATTATATTTTTGTTCAAAAACTTCCCTTAACATTGGTCATGCAAAGGCAGAATGCTGGATCAGGAACTAGCTAGCTATTTTTAGGGACACTGATACTGATTTTTCTTCATCCCTTTCCCAGAAAGCCAATATTAACACACTGTTCCCCAAATCCAGAGACCTTTCAGGGTTAAGATTTCAATGTTGGTGGTGGATCAATGAAAGTTAGGTCATGGCCTAACACAAATGGCACTTTCAGGAGCTCTACCTTTGAACAGAAGAAAAATTTTCAACTTGTCCTCATGTGACTGCCATGAAATAATTCAGTAAAACAATTTAAGAGGTACTTGTACTTGGAGCGACTCAGTAAATCAGACTTCAGAAGAGCAAACTGATTAGATGAATCATTGACTCTACAGATGCATTGGAATAGAATGTCATGTGATTTTATTTTTAAAATGAGAACATTTAAATGAACATGTGCAGACCTAAGTTCCTAAATAATACCCTCTGTTTCAGAGATGCAATTCAGCAGCTTTCCATGTGGGTTTTTCAGGCAGTGGGTAGGTCTCCAGGTATTGTGCCCTTAATTTGAGGGGCCACTCGGGGGGCTTGTGCTGTGAATTTTGGAGAGGCTGACAGCCTCTGTAATCCATGCCAGCAGAGGATGCAGAAACACTTGATTGCTCTTGCTGAAGTCCAAGTTTTAGGTATGTGAAATCAACAGTCCTGGTCAAGCAGGTCACCTATCTGTAGGTGTGATGCTTTATTAAAGATTGAGCTGTAAACTTTCCCAGACTAAATATAAAGTTAATTGCTCAGTCTAACAAAGTGTCATTTCTAGACACCTTGGGGTAAGCACTTACTGATGAATCAGCAATTGAAATCAAGACTAGACTGATGAACAGCAGTCTTGGAAAGCTCAACAGTGAGGACAGTCTCTGGGCGAGATTCTGACCTCTGTGATATGCAGGATGTGAAGATAGATAATTGAGAGATACAAAAAAGGAAACCAGGGCTTCTGCATTGTCTGGAGAAGATAGCATGCCAGCTGGTTAAAAGGAGAAGCAAGAAAATGTTCCTTTTTTTGGTTCGGTTAAAAGCATTTAAGAATCTGAGGTTTTCTTGGTTTGGGGTTTTGTTTGTTTGTTTGTTTGTTTGTTTTTTGGTTTGGTTAAATTTCGCTTGTTTGTTTTTTTCCCACTCATCTATTTATTATCATGTAACCTTGTTGCATATCTTCTGATTAACTTATTTTTTTTTTTCTCCGGCTAGAGGGTGAGGTTTGTGGGCAAGTGGGTACATTAGTTACTTTGCTTTGCTTCTAAGTCAGTTACAAAGCATTTCTTACCCAGGGATTTGGCAGAGCTATTTTGCAGCTCTGTAAACTGGGGCCTCAACAGAGGCCATAGCTAGTCAGCACACCTTCCAGTGTGTGTCCAAAGGAAATCATGGATGGATTTCATTTCAGGTGCCTAAAGGCTTGACTGACAGAGGCCAAAAAAGGCAAGATGCTGTTTCTGTTGCAGAGGGAACTAAAAAGGCTCTGATGTGCAGCGAGATTGTGTTCCGTCCTTGAACCCCATGGGTCACTGTGCAAGTGTCTATTCTGCTTTGTTAGCTTGGTTCATTGATGGTTTTTCAAGTAAATATTTGGCAGAGTACCTGTAGTAATTAACAGTGGACTGTTCTCGGAATTCATCTTTCATTGTGTTCAATAAAGAAATATTTACTGCTTCATCAACAGAATTTTATTCCACGCAGCTGAAAATGTATGAACAACAATCCACTTCACAAATACAAACCAGATGTGTATAAGACATTCTGCTTTTCAATGTAATGGTAATTCTGATGTTCTGCCTGGAAAAATAACTTTATTGAAACCAATCAGAGGAAAAAAATAACGTTTACACATGCAACATCATGTGCTCTTTAAAAGTCATAAATGACAATGATTGCTAGAGAGTGTTGTCAGAAATAAATGTGTCATTTGTTTTAAAATTTACAGTCCACCACCATTAGAGTGAGTTATTTCAAGACTGTACTTCTTGGAAAAGAAGTTTCTTTAAATACTTTCTTTTAAAGAAGGAAAGAAAGATTATGGATGCAGGTCTCGTAGTAGAAAAACCTTGCCTCACAAAATATTACAGAGTACATCATCTTGGATCTATTAAATGAGCATAGGCTTAAGGTATTTTGAGTTAAATAAACTACCTTTTCATAGTAATTTCCTTACAGTGCTCTGCACCCTGGTTATTATTTTGGTTAGTTGCTTTTCCAGATTCTTCCAAACAGAGTGGTTGGAAAACGTTACGTTGTACGAGTACCCTGAAGTGGTTTTGGGGCATCATGGGACAAGAGGCACTCACATGCACACTTACACAGAGCATCTGTCACTGTCCAAGAGCACGTTGTTTGAACCTTTTTGTTAGAGGATGTGTGGTTGTTTCTGTATTTTAGCACAGTTTGTCATTACATTAAATGCAAATTTTAAAAAGTCAGACCTGAAGACAGGTTGGTTTTATAATTTGAAGTTCTATGTTGACTTTTTGACCTCTGCTTGCCCTCACTTGCTGCACAACTAAGCCCAGGTCAGGTATTTTCAAGAGGTAATATGAAATAGCATTATTTATGATCAGAATTATCATGCTTGCTTTCTTCAAAAGGTGAGTGATAAGATATCTCTTCAGGATATTTTCTTCTTGACATATTTCATTTAAATTTCATATTGAAGATGCAGGTCCTTGGAGGTTTTCTAGGCTTCTCAACACAAAGCCTTGAGCAAGTCAATCTAAATTCAGTGTTTGACCCAGCTTTGAGAGGGATGCTGGACTAGCTAACCTCCCAAGGTCCTTTCCAACTTGGATTCTGTGACTTTGTGATTTAGAATGAGAGAGAGAGCTGGTTCATTACATTTGCACTTTATAAGCTGCTAAGTAGATATAAGTCTGGTTTTTTTGGGGTGCATATCTTCATTTGTGAAGGCTTTGGTCAAAATGAAAATTATATTTGAGACAGTGGATCGCTTTGTTTCTCTGTGGCTTACTTGTATTTCTGTTAAAGGTTAATAATGATCCTTTTCTCCTCTCTATTTTGTTTTAGACTGCTTTTTTCATGACAAGATTAGTCTCTGTGTACTTTTTTGAAGAAAGGGAAAAAAAACCTCAGCCAACTACTTTTGTTGTGATTTCATATTACTTGTGCTGGGGGTTGCCAGAAGCCACTGTCAGTGCTGTGCCTGTTCAAAAGTGATCCTGTTTCAGCAAATAGGGTGCTTTTGGAAAACTGTTCTTCAAAAATAGGCTGCATTTTCTTCTCCCCCACCCCTGCTCTGTGGGCTTTTTCTATGCCTTTGGGATGGCAGAAGTTTAGTTTTGAGTTTGGAGAGATAGAAGCCTCTGTAAAAGATGTGTTCAAAGATCATATTCCATCTTTACCATTTTGAAGGCTTTCCGAAGAACTGGGGCAAAGTGAAGATGGAGAAGGCTGAAAAACTGTGTTATTTATATTCATATTTTTCTAAATGGACTTGGGCAGAATAGAGGGATTTTTCTCTGTTTTCCATTCCTTTCATAGTCCTGTAGTGATCAGTCAATGAGGCCAAAGAGCTGTTGTGATACAGAGATTTATTCAAGATGCTTTTTCCCCACTGAATATCTAATGAAACTTGCATCTAGTGGAATAGAACTTTCTGTAGTG
>VZUA01051027.1:22090-38054 GCA_013401035.1 Horornis vulcanius
GCTTTGAGATGTCACAGCAGGATTGAGTCAACATTTGTTTAAAGCCACTGGAAGTAGTTCTGACAATTAGTAGAAACAGCAAAAGAAATTCCATCAGGCACACAAAGAGCCAGCACGCAGGAAGCATACAGTAAATTTGTCATGCAAGCCTGGTGAACTTTAAAGCATTTCCCACTGTGAAAGCTCTGTCTTCTTTAGTTAAATTAGAGAGAATCAGCTTGACACTTTGATTAATATGAACACGAAGGGGCTTTAAAATAATTAGCAACTCTGCACCTCACTCCACCTCTTGCGTTTGAGGTCTCGGAGAACTCCAGGAACAGTCAGTCATGTCTGGTAGGGATGCTGCTGCCAGTTCATCCTCATTCCAGATGTAGGATTCCCGAGGCATAAAGGATGTGGTGTGACCAAGGTTGCAGGAGCCTAGAGGAGATTCTCAGGGACCCAGGGATATATTACTAATTGGCTATTGCTCTTCAGACTCCTTGCAAATGAATCTCTTTTTTTTATTTCCCAATATAGTTTTTAAATAAGACTATTCACTTTAGGGAGCAGAACATATTTTTCCTTCTATCATTATTTGTCCAGATAATGTCAAAGAACTGTTCTTTTTCACCCAGTTTCTTCATCTCTTGAATGACAATAAGTCACTTGGCTTTCCTTGAAAATTGCCTGTTGTTATCTCTGAAAAATTAGAGTTCATCACACCATCAAGATTCCATTTTTGCTTTTCTCCTTCATAAAGACATGCTAGAATTTATTTAAAATTACTGTTTCTGCATTCCTTTGTAAATGCAAGGGGCTCATATAATGTTGTCCTCTCAAACAGAGCTGGGGAGGAGAATGATGTTATTGCACTGCCAAAATTCTTCTTCTCTGCAGCACTTTCCAAGGCTGCAGTGCCTTTTGTACTTTCTTCCATGATACTTTCACAGCATGGGATGCAGATGCTGTATTTACATAATACCTGAGCAAGAGATTTAGTTGCCCTTCAAAAAGGAAGAGGCAGAGGAAAAGACGGAGGAGGGCAGAGCTGAAGGATCACTGCTCTTTCTGTGAGGAAAGCAAACCTGATTTTGCCCTTCCATGCTGCACTGAGGGCATAACTCTCACTACCCTCATGTAGCCTCTAGCCCAGCACACAGCAGACACTCCTTTCCTTTGTTTGCTAGTGGTACCACTTCCAGGCAGGTGTGGGACAGATAGAGGCGTCCACAGCAGAGGCAGCAACACCTCTGCATGGCCAGCTGCTGACCCTTAGGAACAAGAGGGTTTGTGCAGTGCTTGTTGGAAAGCCAGGCCTCAGAGAGATTTGGGGAGGCTGTGAAGGCACAGATGATGGCCTCAACTGCTCTGATGTCTGGCTCATAGGATTGGGTTTTTTGCTTTGTACTGTACCCTGGGATCACTGAAGTGCCTGCTGGCAGCCATTTCCTCCTCTGTGCCTGACAGAGGAGACACGCTGCTCTATTGTGGCCTGTCTTTCATTTGTTCTTGGGTTTTTGGCTCTCCAAACCAAAAGTAAAAGCCTGTCGTACTCTTAAATAATCACCTTATACTTTCCTTATTGAATATCTTACTACAGACAGAAGAAAATTTTCAGGAATTGCTTAAAAGCATCCTGGCAATGAAATACAGCTTTGTTTTGCTTTGCATTCTTCAGACAAAGTGTTTGCAGTTTTGTGTGTTACACTTGCAGTTATAAATACAGAGACCATCCTGTAAAATTAGGAGAGGGATTTGAAACCTCATACTACTCACAGGTATCAGAATCCCTCATGATAATATCTGAGGAAGAAAAAAATGTAGACAGAAAGGGGAAAAAATACGTGGTTACACTATTGGTTAGCATCCTACATCTGAAAGTAATCCTGCAGAATTCCAGCAGTGCACTATTCAGTAAGAGTGGGGGTAGGGAAATATGCCTTGGAAGAGTGGCAGAAGGGTGCAGACACACAAAACACAGAGTGGTCTGGAATTGATCAATGGGTAGAAGCTGTGAAATGGATCCCCAGAAAGTAGAAACTTTGTTGGATGTTCTGTCACAATAAGTGATTTTAGTCTAAAGACTCTCTTGCTGTCCTTGTAAATAAGAGGTTGATATTGGTGGTCAGAGCTTTCATTTTCAGATATATCTCCTGTCTGTTGTGCCAAGCAAAAGAGAACCTGGTCACACAGTGACTAATTTGTTATCATTTTCCTAAGATGTTAACTTTAACTTGTGGAAGTGTTTTGGTAACCTTGGGATCATGTCTGCTCTTCCTCAGGAAGAGACACAATGATAACACAAAAGTGTAGTACAGAGCTCACCAATATCTGTGTGGATTCCAGATCAGAAGAGAATAGGAATCTTGGAAGAATACCCACCAAACCTGAAGGTTGTATATCCTGAGACAGAACCTCTGCCTTCTGCCTCTTTACAGTATCAGTAGGAAGCTGCAACCTGACATTCAGGTGCAGGGACAATGCTGCTTGCACTCTCTGCTCCAGCTTGCCACTTCATCAGACTGAATGAGCCTACAGTAATCCTGCCCAAAGAACCACCTTCTCCCATGTACCACCTTTTCCCATCTCCTCCTGCCTTGGTGGTGGACTCAGAAAAAAATATTTTATGAGGCTTCATCCTTGCCATTGTCTGTAGGTTATTTTGGATAACCTGGCATGCAGATGGAGCTCAGCAGAGCTGCACATATGGATGCTCACAGGGAGGTGGTGTGGGAGACGCCAGTGCGGTGCTGTCCTGCAGTATCCAATGTGCACCCATTTTATTATTTCTCTTTAAGATGAGGAAATGTACCCTCCCTGATTTCCTGTCCTCTCTCTCCCCATCCATTCAACTCATCAACATGTGTATAGGAAATAAATCCAGAAATGCCCTGCTCTTGTGCAGGCTTGAGTCCTGTTGCTGATGCTTGTCCAGCCATCCCTCAGGAGGAGGGTTTGTTGTGTGGGAATGGCAGCTGTCAAGTTTGCCAGTGTCACCAGGTTTACATATTCAATCATGACCTACCTTTGTCAGCAAGGTGGCTGTCACCTTATCCTGAGAGGTCCCAGAATCAGGGACAGACTCCACAGCTCTGCGGCTTCCCTCAGGACAGTGCTGCTGGGGCTGCAGTGTTCACTTCAGCATCTGTGTACTTTTCAGTACCCAGGATCACCGTAAGCCCGTGATCAGAGTGCCCAAGACTTCTGGTTTCAGTTATTTTTTTCAATAAAGCACTTCAAATGCTACTACTGTAACAGAGCTTCCCTGCAGTCACTTAATTCCTTCTAAGGCAAATAACCTTAGTGCTCATCTGCCTTCGTTGTTGAATACTACCCAGAGCTGTTACAAATGCCTGAAAGGCGTTTCTCCATCTAAATAATTCAACACAGATCTTGTGCATGTGGTGTCTAGATGGCTCACAGAAAGGGAGTCCTATGTTTGTCATCTGTAGGACCTCTCATGCTTTTTCAAAACCTGTGTCCATAGATTTCTTCTGAAATCACTGCTATGGGCAAAAATGAGAGGGTGCTATTGGTTTGCTCAGAGAACAATTGCTGATCTGTTGTTTCTCTCACTTGGATTTCAAATCTATATGAGAAGAAGTGGGGGTTTGCTGGGCTGTTTGCAGTGGGGCTGAGAGCCACACTGACACAAGCTCTGGTCCCAGCTGACCCTCCCAGGCGGCAGCTGCAAGCACTGTCCATGAACCGTGGGGACCATATGGTTTTTTCTCACTCAGTTGTTTTTTTTCCTAGAGTCATGCACAAGTTCACCAGAGAAAGTCATTGCAGGGTTAGCTGATCTGCATCCACCTTTTCAGGTCTGGAAAGTAGGTGTCCATCTGCAAAACCTTTCATTATCAGTTTATGTATCAAGCTCAAGTGCCAGTCCATGCATAAAGCTTGCTGACTTATTTTCAGAGCAGTGAATTGTCCAGATTCACTGTCTGGAATTCACTGCTAGACTTTTCATTTCTTTATGTCTTCCAGTCCTGTTCTTTTTTTGTCCATTTTTTTTTTCTTTTCTCCTGCCTGGATCCTGTGATTCTGCAATTCATTAAGGCTATTTTCCCCATGATATTGAGTCCCTTTAGAAGCTTTTATCTGAGAAATCTGTGATTTATTTTTTAAAATATCCTTTCTGAGTTTTCTTATTTCATCAAATCATAGGCAGCCTTCTAGTGGAAGGTCAAATATGGTGGCAATGTTCAGTGGCACAAAAAGTATAAAATTATTGAAAAGAAAAAAAGAAAACAAAATGGAACTTTTCCATAAGAAACTCATGTCTCCTAAAACTGCTGCAAAAACTAAACTCCACTGCTGCACACTAAATAGACAGCAAAGAAGAGGGAACTTTAGACCTTTCTTCAAATGAAAATAACTCCTTTTTGGTGACAAAATTACATTTTCTCCTAATTGTATGGTTTTGTTTTAATCAGAAATGGAAGCAACAGTAAACATCTATCAAAAACAGCTTAATTAAAATGTTAAATACCCTTCCATAGAGAAATCTTCTTTCCTAGCAATAAAACCTCACTACAGAGTTAATTATTAAAAGTAATGTATTTGCTTCTCTATGTCTGTATATAAGAGATTAACATATTAATGGGAATGTAATTATGTTATAAAACTCCTTTTTTATTTGCACTGGGTTTCAAGATGCAATGTTTCAATGTCATCTGATATTTGTCTTCCTTTATGACCTCAAGCATGCAGGGCACATCTTTTAATGATGATGATTATCATGGTAAAATAGGAGTTTTTAATGTCACAAATAGAAAATTTTTCTCTTCCTGCATTTTTTCTTAAGGTATTGCATTCATTTTTTTGAATACTTAAAGCATGTTCTCTTGTGATTCTTGGTCCATAAATATTTGTTTGTTGGCAAATCATCTGATATGAGAATCTGAAGTTTTTCCTTTCTCATTGTAGGTGTAAATCTTACTCCTCCCTTTACCAGAGGTTGTGCTATGAGTTTTGTGGTCTCACTTCACACTACCCAAAGCATTTGTCCACAGCTCTGAAACCAACCCATGCAGCACATACCTTAGCACTCATGTCACAGCCACAAAAACTCCTGGTTCTTGTTGACAGAATGACTTGGTGCTTTAATCATGATAATCATAATAAAATCCCTGCAACACAGTGAGGCTTAGTGTGCAGCTTTCCCTGCTGCTGCATCCCTTCCATGCTCAGTCAGGAGAGCCCATGGCTGCCCCCTCTGATCAGCACAGCCACACAGGCGAGATATCCACGTCATCAAGACATTCAATATGGTTCTGGTCTGTGGTCCCATGCAGAAACCAGAGACCACTGACCTGCAAAACAGTGGTATCTCACCTCTGTGGAGGACCTGCGCTGGTTGCTGCTTCCCTGATGTAATGAACTGCTGGCTAGCCTTGAGGCAAGAAATCAATATATAGATGTATCTTTAATATGTGCAGAAGTACTTGGCCTCAGTTGCTGCTGAGTTCTGGGCTGAGCTGGATCAGGGAGCTGGAAATTGTCTCTGTGTCCATGAGAGGCAGCAGTCACCATTTCTGCATGTTGTGCAGGATCTCAGGGGGTCTAGTGGAAGCCATTGATCAGTTACTATGCCAGGCCTTTGGAAATGACAGCAAGAGAGCTGCTCATTCCATAGCCCATGGCTCCAGCTATCCCAAGCTGCAATTCCACTGTGCTGATCACATCCACAAGTTGTCCATGTGTCTGGATGGCCTTTGGTGGGAAAAGTCTTAATATTCATACTTCCCAAACTATCTTGCTCATGTTTTATTGGATCCCTGGTGTCTGGGAGAAGAGAATAGAGCACTATTACTGAAAAATTATTTGATAGTTAAAATGATAGTAAATTTATCCATTAAAAATACCTTATTTTCAGCTATCAACTGTTGAGCTGTGTAACAGTATCTCCACTCAGAATAAAAAACAGACATGAAATTTCAAAAACAATTATTAGGTTTTGGTGGTAATGTAAGAGCACAGGTAACTCTCTAACATATGTCTGAATATTTTGGAGGAAAGATTCCTCTTTACTCTTGAAGAAATTCTAGATCCAGTCTCTTCTAACAAAGTCCTGATGTCTTTCCCTTTCCCTTCATGTCCTAAACCTTCCTTTCTCTCTAAGCCTTCCACTTTTTTCTCTAGATCTGCAGCAATATGTTCTCCCATAAAGATCTTGTCTCTGTTGTAGATCCTGATTTTCTTGCCTGGCAAACCCATCAGAGTGTGCTATTCCTGCTAAGACAGAAGGATTGAACAAGAACAGTATATTCTTCTTCAGTGCAAGTATGAAATTGACTTGTTGCTCTGTTCTGTGAAAGTGGATTCTTTTTTTTTTCTTACAATAAGAAAACTTTTACAACCTAAGTGCTTCAGGTAGGGGGGTGTCAAACCCACTGGAGCAAAATGTAGAAAGCCATCACATCCATGTGAAACTTTTCTCTCTTCCACCCATCTCACTTGTCCTTCCAGTCTGGGTTTGATCCACTCATCCGATTCATTCTGAAATTATTTCTATATAATCATTCAATTCTTTTGAGAAATATCAGTGGCTATTTTCTTCCATAACCTTGCATTACATAACTTCTACATGTCTTCAGCTTCCCATTATCAGAAGGAGCTCTCTCTCACCTGTTTAAAACCCTTTCCTATGAAGACTTTTTTTCCTCTCCTGGGAATCCCAGGGCAGTCCATTCATCTCCCTCCAGATGAATTGATCTCCAAGAGAAGAAAGAACACGTTGGACAGACTCAGCTGCAGGAGGAGCCCAGGAGCCGCTTGCATGCCACGTGAGTGGGTCTGCATGCCTGGCAGGAGACAATACTGGATCAGAACTGGGCGGTGCGTGTAAGGATACAGCCCTTGGCACAGTAAACCTGAGCTTGCTGGGCAAAAGCATATTTTAAACCCAGATCTTCAAAAGTTGTGGGAAATCCTGTCAAAGTGTCTAAAACTGGTTTTACACAGATTGAGAGCAGCAGATTAAATACCTAGAAGAAGGGGATCAGAGGGATGAGCAAGTGCACAACACATTGGTACATCACAGGGAGCAAGCCATGGATTTGGGCAAAAGGCAAGCAGGAGGAAATCAGAAGAAACATATGCACCCTCTCAGTCAAAATTTCATCTCAGTCAATAGGAAAAACTGTTCCTCTTATTCAAGACAGCTTTGGAGCCAGTCCAACCCCTCTCAAATGTGAGTTTAGCAGGGCAAAGACAAGACGGAAAATAGAAAATAGACTAGTGTGAAGGGACTGAAATGAAACAGGATGTGCAGTGCAAATGATTCCTTCTGGTCCACTTCATATCCCACAGCGGAGAGAAGCCTTGGAGGCAATTATTGCTTCCACTTTCCCATAATACAGGTCTTTTCTTGCAATTTTATCTTCAAGGAAAATGATTGCTCTAATTACCCTGCTGGGTACCATCATATCTCATTTCTACCCCTCAGAAGTAGGAGCACAGAAGCATTGCACCAGAACACTGATGGATGAAGGCTGCAGCAGCACTCAGCCTTCCCCAGACAACCATTACTTCTCCTATTTGACTTTTTTTGTTTTGTTTTGTTTTGGTTTTTTTTGGGTTTTTTTTTTGGTTTTTTTTTTGTTTTGAGGATGATAATTAGTGGACACGTCTCCCATCCTGCAGGGATCCTGGATCTGATTTCTCTTTAGGTTTTTTTAGGCCTTGCTTGCCCTGTGTGAGAAATTCCCTGGTAATGTCACTTTGCTTCAGTGGAGGAGAAGTTCATGGTGGGACAGAGATGCTGGCTAAGAGGAAACCCCTGTAGTTTGCTTCATTTTCAGCACTTTATTGCCCAGGCTCTTAAACATTAGAGGTGCCCAAAACAGCCTTAGTCGCTGGAGCCCAATCTTTTCTTTTGGTTGACCTTACCTGAAATAGGAATTCAGGAGAAGTGTGGAAAGATTAGGGCTAGAAGGTCCTAGGGAGGATGGAGACAATCATGCAACTCCAAACTAAATTCAAATATCAGGTGGCTTTAGCATCATGCAAAAGAAGTCATTAAACCTGTCAATCAGAAACATACATGAATTTTTAGGGGATAGAGGGAGCCATTGGCAGTTCAGAAGAATCCTTGGATTTCAAAATGAACTCTCTTCAGGAAAAATGATTGCACTAAGATCCCCCTTGGGAGAAATAGCTTCTCATTTCTGTCTCCTAAAAACAGTCATAATAATAGAACTTGTCATGGAATTGAGAATTCAAACTTCCCCCACTGAATTATCATTTCTTTAATCCTCTTTATTAGTTGAATGGGATTTTTTTATTAAAAACATTTTTTAACTGTGTATACTCACAGCCTTCACATGGTTACATAAATGTTTACTGCGTATATTTTAAAAGCTTCTTACTTTTGGGGACAGTGTTCTATTTATTTGCATTTTGACTGTAATAATTGTGTGGTACAAATACAGGGTATGTTCTCTGCAGAAAGATAATCAGGCTCCTGTGAGATCCAGGGCTCACTGGGCATGCCTGCTGCCTCTGCCTTCGATGAGGAGTTTGAGAATGTGTGTCAGAGGGTGTCTTTGGGGGCCAGTCACAGCTCCAACCAAGGCCCACTTTCCTTCTCTCTCCATCTTCAAAGGAAAAGTCACCCACCTTTCAAGTGCCTTTCCACAAACTGTCCTGGGGAGCAGAGGGAGTGGCACCTGGAAAGTTCCCCCTTCTGCTCCAGAAGATTGGTTTCTCTTCCCTCTGGTGCTACAGTCAAAAACATATCATTCTAGATGGGCAAAAGTTCCTCTGGCAGCAACAAAGCAATGACAATAAATACTTGTGAGGCCCTACAGTGAACAATTAGTATTCCAAACATGAAATTAATTTGTCCTGCGAATATAGGAACATTGTAATTTAGTTCACTTTTATTTTATTGTCAGATACAATTCATTTTCTACATGATTTTATGGTTGGATAAGATTCATTAGAAATTTTCCCCAAACTGCCTCTATTAAGTGAAAGAGCGGGGGCAAGATCCTTTCTGTTCTTTTCACTGCAAATGTTGTGCTGTCTTTTCTCCTGCAAATGAGCCTTAACTCTAATCTATCCTCACACAATGCTTGCCTCTGTAGCCTTAGGTTTTTTTTTTCCCTAAACTTTCATTTTAATTTTTACTGCTGAAGAAGATATTTCTCTAAAGATATTCAAATAAAGACTAAAAAAAAAATAAAAGAAAAGAAAAACCAGCCCAGGCTGCTCAGCTATAGGGTGAATAGACAGTCTTTCTTCTTTTACGTCAGATTTTCAAAACTTGCCTTGAAGTTAGTTTTATTCAATTCTGTGCATTGTCCCTGTCTAAATACAGGGCAATCATTGAACACTAAATGTGTGGAGACATCATCTATTTTGGAGGAGCTACATAAGCAAGAAAGTACCAACAGTCAGACACCCCTCAAATGTTCAGGCATGACTTTGCTCAGCCAAATTTGCTCCATATTGAGACAGACAACAAGAATGTATCATTCATTTATATGGGAAGGACAAAAAGATTCTGTGGAAGACAAATTCCAGCCCCCTGCTCAGGTGAAGTGCCTCAGCAATGTGTCTTAGTCATCAATCCCTCTTCACCTACCATTCTCTGCCAGGACAAATATCATCCCTTCAATTTGTATATTTGCTAATTCACTTTCATGCACTGTTGTATTTTTTTTTCTTTGTTTGCTTGCCTGCTTTAACTGTCAAAAAAATCTTCTATTAATAATATATTAGTCATTTACTCTCCAATCTCTTGCCAGAAAAGGGAGAAAAGAAAACATTCCACGCACACAGGATGCTGTGCCCAACAAATATATAAATAAATGAAAAATGACTGCATCAACAATTTCTGAAAGTCGATGTGCCTTAAAGGCATTGGAAATTCTTTATTGCTGCTCTGCCTGAGCCAGACTGAGGCAGACTGAAAAGCAACCCTGGCTGGGGTCTGTGCTCAGATTATGTTCACAAAGTGAGGGTTTAAGGGGCAGGAGTAGGCAGGTACCAGTCCAGCAGAGGCGCCAGGGACCCTCACAGCAGGGACAGGGCTGGCTGTGGAGAGGCTGCTGCAGAGGTGTACACTCCTAGGGGTCTGCACTGGGCAGAGGGGGGACTGAGCACCCCTGTATAACAACAAAATGAGCCTGTGGTTAAAGTAAAATGAGGTTTGTGCTCCACGATGCAAGTCCTCTGTGACTTTGAGACAGTTGTGTCAGCCTGCAACCATAAATATTTATAGATGTCCCAGATGTATTCAGGAGACTTAATGAATTGCAGCCAGGGGTGGGAGTGGTGGTGAAGGACGCTGCAAGCTGCATACCTCTGGGTTGTGCAGTGGGGATTTCCTGGTGACAAAGTAGTGCAGGAATGTGGTATGGTCATCTTGGCTCCCACTGCAACTGCCCAGCTCACTTCAAAGTCAGTGTCAGGCAGATGTCAGAATACCTTGAGGGATCTGAGCTTAGTCTGGCTCCTTTTTGAGTCACATGGGATGGTGATTTGATCTGTGTAAGTGTCACAGCAGACCTGACCTCTCTGGTACAGTCAGTCTGTGACAAGGCTGATGACACGGAAATGGCCAGCACCAGCATCACCTGAGACTTGTCAGGAAGGTCTGTGAGCAGTCTACAATCCCCAGACCTAGCATTTATATTGGAGTGTATTTTTAGCATATAAGGAGGAAAAAAAATGGAGATGTCAATAGGTTTAAGTGTACACATCTGACCATGGACTGCTTAGTTCACATTTTGGGTATGTGTCTCCCTGGCAAGAAACTTGAGTAGTCCAGAATGCATGCTAAATTTCTTCTCTTCACTGACTCTTTCAACTTCAGTGTCTTTCTCCAAAGTAAATGTTTGCTTATTCACAATCAAACATAAAGAAATAAGCTGTAGTTGGCAAGTGAGGTGTTATTCTGCCTTACTAAGAGTCTTCCTATTCCAGAGATAGTGAAGGACTTCAGTTGCAGGGCACATGCTAAGGCACTCCATTCCTTTGTCTACTCTTGAAATTTTTTACAGATTTGACGCAGTCTATAATTAGTGATATCAACACCACGGCCGAGGAACTGCTTTCTTGGCCAACATCATAGAGACCAAGAAATATAAATCCTGGTAATTAAATGGCATAAACATCTTCTAGGGAGTGGTGAATTTTTTTACTGGATATTCTAGGTCACTAAACTCAAAACAGAGACATTCACCAGAAAAAAAAAATGAAAAAACTAATTAAAAAAATAATAGATATTATCAGGGTCTGCCTTGTTCTGTTATTTTGGATGCTTTTTCCAGACCTGGAAAATTTTCAAAGCATTTTCTAAGAGACAAGGAACCATTTAGTTCTCATATGTATATTTGACTGGACTGCTGCATTCAGATATTGTCATGTCATGACTTCAATTCTATTTGAAGAGGATGAAGAGGTTAAAAACTCACAGAAGGTGTTCTTCTAGGTTTTGTGGATTTTTTCAAGAATGTGTTCATTCAGACACCCTTGCTTTTTGGAACATTCAGACAGTTATCACTGATCAGTGGACCAAATCTATGGTACACAAAAACATAGAGTGACTATGAAATGACTCTATGGCGTGACTAGAAATGACAGGGAAAAAAGGAAAAAGAAAAATGACACAGTAAAAGCAGAGTATTGAGATATACTCTGTTCTTTATCCAGATGTAAGGGAAGGCCTCATCTGGAGCTGCGCTGGCGGAAGCTTTTCATAATAATCCTTTTCACTCTGCAATGACACATCTATATCTACAGCAGCTACTGAAAGCTCATCTGCTCGCTGCTATCAATAGTTAACCAGCTCTGTGGTGTTAATTCTATCACTGGTAGCAGTTGCAAAAAAATCCCTCAAACTCCTGCTGCCTGCAGAAATGTGCAGTCTTATTGAGCCAGAAGACCAGACAATGTATAAATAAATGGCAAAGGTAAAATTAGGTCCCAAATATGTTAGACGGGGACATAAGTGTGACTTGAGCACTGGTAATTTGTCCTTTGGACCCTGAAGTTTACTGAGTGAGCGGGTATTTCAGCCTGCTACAGTCATGCCAGTCTTGCCTTCTTTTTTTACCTAAGGCAATCTGATTTTATGTACTTTATAAATGAAAATGGTACCAGTATTCAGTCCATCTGCAATTCTTAGCTTACCTGTTTCTTTCTCTCTTTTAGAAAACTGTTTTGACTACAATCTGTGGGAAAAGAGCATGATTTTAGGATATGAAAGTTGCAGCATAGTGATAAGACAATGGTCTGGAAAATTACAGGGAAGAGAAATGGAGGAAGCTGCTGAAGCTGGACACTGGTAGGAGATACTTGCCCTGGTGCTGGTCACTAAAAGTTGTTCAGAACTTCAGCGTGTGGGTGATGGGCATTGAGAAAGACTCTTCCTGAACAGCTGGAAAAAATACTTAAAGAAAAGTATATCACATGCACCAAGGCATAAGCTCAATGATGCACCAAGCTGTTATTTAAGGGATTTGAGGTGTTCTTTTGAAGTGTGTTGGTGATTTTCAGCAACATGACTGAGTTTTCTGTGTTTATGTTCAGGCGTACTTACGCGACAACTTTATGTTGTTTTATGTTTGGGTTTTAGTATACCTTTATGTATTTTGACATTTGTATGCTTTGATTTTATTACCATACAGGAGAAAATGGACTAGACAAGGCCATTTCCATAAGCCATTGAATAAATCACTGCAGCAAAGGTGGGCATTTTAATGACCAATTCCAGATGCTGAGCCATGAGCTTAAACACATTAGCCGTGTCTCATTATACATAAAACAAATACATCAAGTTAAACACCCTGAGTGGTAAATATATACATTCATATATTATTTACCAACAGTGAGAAAATACAAAGCTCTTTGCAAAGCCCTGGAAAAGGAGGGAGGTGGAGCACTAAGGCAAGTTTTATGTTGGGAAGGTCATCAATTTGCTGAGGACTGTGTACTTGGAATGAGGCAGGGCTGTGAGTGCTCAGTGCTCAAGAAGTTCCACCGAGGGGGTGCAGACAGTGGTAGGGAGCTGTAGAGGGTCAGCAGAAGCTGCAGAGCAGTGGGTGTGAGGGGAAAAAACTGAGTCCACAATGCACTTTTCAAGTCAGGAATCATCAGCTGTTTTTCCCTGGATTTTAATATTCCATTACCGTAGTCAGGTGACTGTGTTTGTGCCTCCTGCCATCCCACAGAGCAGGGAGCATTTGGAGTATGTGACAGAAATTTGTCAATATCCCTAGCTGCACTACCTAAAGATGGACATCAAATTAGATTTTCCATTAGAGACAAAAGCCTGTGTTGTCCCCTGGAATGCTTCTTCCATATTGCAAAGAACACAACATTGCCTCAGATCAGAACTTACTTCCAAAACACTCTGCTCAATGAGGCATTTTTTTAACAGATATTACATGGTCCAGCATGTTTTATAGTTTTCTTCAGCATTTCAGTGAAATAAGTACTACAGGTGTAACTTAACAAGCAAGCTTCTGTATTTTTTCCAGCTGCATGTTTGGTCTGCTTTTATTTTGGTGGATGCTGTGATTCCTTTTTCTTTTTCTCCTTATTCACATGGCAAATCATGTTACTTGAATTTTATACTAAAATATATAAAGGCTGAACATTTGTGTCTCCACCTATGTTTCTCATTTAATGCAACTCTAGCTCAGTGTCTACCACTTCAGAAATGCCTTCCCACAGGCCATTAGGNTCTAGATGTTCAATTCTATTTAAAATAGCGTAATACTTTTTTTCTTTCAAAAAATATCTTAAGTTTTGTAAAGATTGTGCAAGTTTCTCAGGAATGCTCCTTTCTGACCTTCCTGAAATGACAAAGCAGAGACAGATTTCAGTTTATGAATTTTATTTTTAATACTAATTTTGAAGGAAAAATATCAAATTATTCTATTATTGTCATTACCAACATGGCCATCACCCACCTTTCTACCTCTGAAATGCTTCATGTCACATTTCTCAAAATGTACCCTTTTAGCCAAAGGTACCAACAAAAATATCTTAAAAAAAAAAAGTGTAGGTGACTTCAGTAAGCTTTAAAATAGTCCTGCAAATCAAGAATCTAATTGCAGGGGGCAAGGGGGTCCACATATCTGGGAGGTTTGGAGTTTTCTTTCTTTTTTTCATGATAGCTATAAAAGAAATTTTTCAAGATCATACCAGGAATAAATCAACATGAGTCTGTAGAAAAGGGGTTGATGTCAAAATCTGGAAAGTTAATTTTTATTCTGAGAGACAGACTGTTATGTTGCACATACATCTAGTGTGAAGGGGTTCAGGGTGCTCCAGGTTTATCAGTCAGCCTTTTCCTGGCATTTGTGCCTCAGGACCTAGGTGAAATCACACCTCTGGTTAGCAAGGATAGTACAGTAGCTGTACTTACAAGCACTGGTTTGTGTTATAGGAGGAATTAAGTTTCACAGCTTAAAAATACTAGTAACTCAGCTGAAGAATTTTCAAAAGGTTAATCTTAAAACCATTTTTTTACAGAAGTTTTAAGTAAAAAAACAACCTTCTTACATTTGTTTGGCTGAGCTTCTGTGTTGTGTATATAATGCAAATTATGTCATTCTCATTTGAAAGTTGCATGTAAATGCAGGTAGTAAGAACTGTGCTTTTAACAACTGGAATAGGACTCTGAAATACATGGAAAGGCAAAATTAAGGTGTCTTGTGAGGACAGGATAAGAAGAGTTCTTGAATGCTTCGGGGTGGTGAAGTGCTTTGGTAGGACAGAGAGTGAGGTGGGTCACTGTAACCCATACCCGTTGCCCAGAACAAGGCAGCTGAGAGACAGACAAAAGTGAGGAGTGATGCTTTTTCATGTGCTCATACCAGCACACAAACAAGCCATCTATCATCCTCTCCCTCAGCTCTCCAGAGCCCTCACCTGGCTTTCAGCACCTGGCCCAACAGAGAGGTCTCCTCATCACCAGCAGTTCAGCCAGCACCCTCACCCCTGCCTCTTCCCTCCTCAGCCCCCAGGGAGTGCCTACAGGACATGCACACACACACACACACACCATCGCTCCTCTAATCCCTTATTGCTCTTCCCTGGGTCAGCAGTAATGTCCCTGAGAAATATGAAAGCAGAGCAATGATTTTGTAATGGCTGCTGATAAAAACTAATGAACCATTGCAGGTACCCAGCCACAATAGGCACGGGATATCAATGAGCTACTTAATGAAATTGAATTGCTAGACACTTAAAATGCATCCTTTGTCATTCTGGCCAACACCCAGCCTGCCTAAACTCATTCGATTACCTACAGTTGTTACACAGCTGGACAGCTTGTGGATGTTTTCAAACATTAACCCTGTGTTTGTTTTTGATCAGCTTACATGGCAAAAAAACCAAGACAGGATGTTTTGAGTCTTGTTTATCCAGTTTTTGTCTACTGCCAGTGGTGCACTGAACTGATTGAAATTTGAAGAAAGAGATTACGCAAAGAAAGCAGGATGGCGTATGTTTGTGCCTTGATTTTCCCTTTCATAGCACATCTGAGAAAATTTTTCACCTCCCTCTCACAAACATCATGGAGAGTGAGGATGAGCCCTGAACTTAGGACATAGAATCTGGATCTTAGGGAGGAAGGAAGTGATTTTGTGGAAGACCAGGGCAAATCATGGACATGAAGTTCAAAACAAACAGAAGCATTTCAAAGAAGCTCACAGCATGAGCACTGTGGATGTTAATTATCTCTTGTCAGCCCAAGGGCATTGGGTTTTGCACCCATCATTATGGTATTGGAGTGGCCTCTCTGGAAAATTAAGAACAATGGCAAAGCCACAGACAGGCTGGAGATTCTTGGTCCCCCTTTTTGGCATCCAAATAGATTTTAGGATTGGGTTTGCAAACCTGCTATTCAATGGAAAGAGCCAATTAGATTGGAGACTGGAAAAATATTTTTACTGGGGCAAAAATAACTTTCATGCAGAAATTCCTGTTCAATTTTTTTAAAAAAATTTCTTAA
>VZUA01051028.1:10091-21155 GCA_013401035.1 Horornis vulcanius
AAAATCAGGAACTGGGTCCTCAGTTTTTCTGGTTTTAGTGAATAGGCACACCATGCAGCTGAGCAGGGCAATAACATAACTTTGTGAGAAGCATTCTGACATTCCTGGGTGAATTTTGGATAGCTAGCAATTTCTAGAAGTAAATATATCACTGAACTTCACTTTGTGCATTGCTGAAAATGTCTTCCAAGCTGAGAGGGAGTTCATATTCATTAAACAGTAATCCAGTTTGTGAAAAGGAGAGGGGGATTTCATCCCACCACTTGTAGAAAGAAACTTAGCAACAAAAATACAGAAAATGTGAAAATTTCATCTTGTCTTGTCAATTCTGAATGCACTCTAAGATGAAGGGGATAGATCAGTGCAACCACCACTTGGAACTGTGTTTGTTTGCCTGCTGGGAAGTAGCAATCAGCCACCACAGTGCTCCTTCCACAGTGGTCTAGTTCAAATCCAGCCTCTGAAAATTATCCACATGCAATATCTGGCTTCCATGATATCCATCCATCCATCCATCCATCCATCCATCCATCCATCCATCCATCCATCCGCTTTCGGAATGGAAGGCTGCCCACATGCCTATCATAACCTGCATCTGCACCTGCATCCTAAGCTGCAAGGCTGAGGAAGCAAATGTGCCTGGAAGATGAGTGTCTCCCTTCCCATTCGAGCCCACAGGCTCACTCAGGGCCTCTGTTACGTCTCAACCCAGAGGTAACACTGGAAACTGTGCCCAAATGTCTTGTGGAAGAAAGTGAAAGTGCAGACATTGCATGCCAACAACTTGCAGCCAGTCACATCTAAACTGTCTGGGGATTTCCACAGGGAGAGCACAAGCCTCACTTCCCAATTTGTGCAGAGTTATTGCAGTGCTTGTCACCACCTTTGCATATTCAGCCATGTCAGTTATTCAGCCTTCCTTGAAGGACATAGGGACAGAGGATCTCAGTCCATGTAAGAAAGGAAAACCCTTTCTTCCTGTTGCAGCAGTGTTGCTGCTGCTGTGGTACAGCAAGAGGGGCCTGAAACTCAGCTCCTGCAAGAGATCTGTGGCAGCAATTTGTGCTGGTTTTCACCCACTGCAAGAAATCAATGAGATGCAAGAGCAAAAGAGAGATGGGTCTCACTGACATGAAGTTTTATAAGCATCCTCCTGCCATTTCAGCCAGCTTGCACATTTCGTAGCATTGTGAAGTTTAAATGCCATGGGATAGATCTGTCTGGCAATAAATTCAGCCAAAGGCAATCTCTTAAAAAGCCATAATTACGTAAGGGTGAGCTTGCTCATTACAATGAAGGATGGAAAATACAGTATGCATCACATAGTGTAATTCAAAATTGATTTCCTATCGTGACACATTTTACAGAGGCTATTCTGCACACTGTTTTTGCCATGGTCCTTTAGCCAGGATTTTTCTCCTTTTCATCTTCTGCTTGCCCAGTGCAGAAGACTATTTGAAGGCAATGCCTTCATCTTCACTGCACATTAAAGGCAAAGATAAGGGAGGAGTGCTGCTCCTATCCTGGCAGTTATCCATCACATTTTAAAACTCCTTGAACGAAAAAAGCACATCACTCATTTTATTTTGCTACTCGTCAAAGAAGAGCTGGTTGCTAACAGCAAAAAGAGCCACTTGTGAAACATGCCAGCTCCTGGTCTCATCCTGCCAGTAGCTCTGTCATCTCAGCTCCCACCGACACTCTGCTTCCTACCAGAATCGGGACCATGCAGGATTGGCCTCTCTTAGAGACTCAGATGGTGCTACAATTACATGTTTCTACTTTGAATACTGTATAAAAACCCTGTCACAAAACCCTCAGTTTTTCTTTCTGTTTATTTAGATTTTACCTTTTCAGTTGCTTCAAATTTGTTATCATTTTTGGGCTAATGCTGCTAAATAGGTCTTTATATCCCAAAAGTCACTTTAGCACCAACACTGCTTGGCACCCTTGTCTGCAAACGCAACAGAGATGCCAAGGTCTATGGTGCAAACTATATTTCTCACATTTGATTTTCTGCTGGATGCTGCCCTTGACCTTACTGTGCTGTACCTGTACAACTGCACAGGTCTGGCAGGTTGGTGTTAAGCGCACACCCAGCCATGGTCACATCTACACAAGGAATGAGCTTCAGCCCCTGTCATACAGGTACAACCTATGAGACTGCAGACCCTGTGGAAATAAAAGCAATGAGCTGCCAAGAAGGAACCACCTGGCACAAAACCATGCTATGCCCATGCTAAAGCAAACAGCCAATGGGGCAGAGCAGCCTTGGGTGGCTCAAAGCCCTCTTTGCTCACTCCAAACCCCAACACCTTGGGGCTGGAAAGGCCAAGGCTGGGGAAAGATCTGCCCCAGCTGGGCTCAGGCACTGCCCTGCTCCTTGTACCAGAACAGGGCTGCCAGGCTGAGGCTGAGGAGCTCATACAGACACTTGGGCTTCACCTGCTACAAAGAAGCTGCAATTCCCCATCTTCAGAACTTGCATAAAACATTAAGAGATTATTAAATGCCTGGGGTCCAAGGAAAATTGGGCTTTCTATTATTTCTATTTTTAGAAATAAAAATTGAACTATTATTACTTCTATTCTGTTAGACAGAAAGCTCACAAACTCAGCGGTTGGACTGGAGCAGCTCAGGAAAACAAAGCAGCCTGACAGCCATACAAAGCCTGTTGGGGTGCAGCTCTTGAAATCCTGCCCTGTGCTTGAGCTACAGCACCATACTTGGTCTCTTTTGTCTTCCCAAAATAGCAGCTAGCAGGGCTGGAGAAGAATCAATTCCCAAGTAAATCTCATGCAAATTGGAACCACACAAAGGAGGCTATTAAACTGCAATGGACATCGGCGGCAGCACCGCTCTCAGACCTGCACCACATGTTTCCAAAGAGGCTGATATTAATTAAAAACAGGTCTTGATTTATATATGTTTCTTTCCACTGTGCTTTGTTATTTTAATCACTGAAATACTGGCCACTCATGACCCATTGCTTTGTACAGTTTTATTAATAATTAATACATGCACATAATCTGTATTAAGTTACACAAAAAATAATAATGGAGTCTTACCATCAATATAAAACTACAAATTAGGTTTTGTTTGTAGTTTCAATTTGTCCAATAACAATATTTAAACACATCTGAAATTAACCAGCACAGATGTTAATCAGATAGGTCTGCAGTACCTTTGCATGAGTAATGCTACATAAAATAATTAAAATTTCACATTTATGCAACACTTTCCATCTCCAAGGGATCCCAGAACCTATTAACAAGTACATCAGAACAGACATATTTTGCAATATGTTGCCTTCCTGTGACAACTTCCTTCCACGGATTTCAGATCACTTAACAAACAGTAATCAAGCCTTCAGTACCCTGTGCTGCTGCACAACCCAAGGGATGGGCTCTGCTGAGGGCACCCAGTCCTGACATAGGGAAAAGGCAGCAGGTCACAAGAAAGGCACTGAATGCCCAATTCAGCAAAGACTTCTATTGAATAAAGTACTTAATCATATGTTTAAGAAAGCTTTATTGGATGTAAGCATGGCCTCAAGCATCTTGCAGAACGTGAGTGCGGGGAGAAAAAGAACCTGGGTAAAGTGTGGTGCCGAGTGTGAACACTAGTGGCTCGTGAAGGCAGCTCCTGCCTGCCAGCTCTTTGTCATAATTACTTCAGGTTACACGTGAATAATCCCAGTAAGTTATTTTAGCTGTGTTTTACATGTAATGAAAATAACTAAATACCCTCAGACCCATCACCATTTTTTTCATAGATCCCCACATCTTTAACAGATCTTGCAACTCAGCTTTCTTTTCCAACCGACAAATTTTCCAGCTGACACTTTCTAGCAGGGACTACATTTTAAATCGAGGATTGTTCTCCAAAACTGACTGGACTTAATGTTCTTACTTAGCAGCATTGTCTGTGATGGATAGACACAGCTGGGTGAAGCAAGGGGAGAATGTCCCACCCAACCACTCTGATAGATCGTTCCCAACTTAAGATTTTGCTGCACTGAGCTAAACCCATGAAGTGCACCAATGTATGGACACAGCTTTGGCAGCTCGCCATGGCAGCCTCTCTTTTAGGCATGAGGAAGAACTGACTAAATGCAATTCACTTTAATGCCCCAAAACTTCCTGTATCTGTTATAATGATTTTGTTTACAAGTTCATGATTTGAGGATCATGATAAAAACAGATATTTAGAGAAAAAGATTTTCACATAAACTGTTTGTTACAATACCAAAATAACTCAAAGCTCTGTTCAGAAGCCTGAAAATCATATTGATTTGTGAGCAACCTAATAGCCATTGGATTTTTGTTTCTGAGGTACTAACTCAACACTGATTTTTCTCACATCATGTTGCAGAGGACACAGACAATTCTGTTTAAGGTTTTAGCTGGAACACAGTGTTAGCAGTAAGGGACCACAGTAAGAGGTCTGGGAGATTGTAGTAGACTGAAAAATTATTATCTTTGTCCTTTAAGAAAATGAGAGCAGGGCCTGGGAAGGAATGCCTGATGAAATCCGTAAATGTCCCTCAAGTGCTAAGCTGAGGACCATAAAACCTTCTTTCTTCTCTCTAAGCTCTCTACTGACAGCAAACCATGTTATCAAGTGTAATGATTATTTCAGGCTAAAGTTTCTTTTTTTTTTTCCTTTGCTTAACAAAGGATGGAAGTCTATGGTTAATACTTCACCTGCAGCCAGACTCAGCTAAACTCAGAAGAGGAATAATTACATTCTGTATTTTTCTGCCTATTATTAAGTGCTGGTTTCCAGTTTTGTTTAAATGCCAGTTATCAGGATTCAATTTACCCCCTCCGAGGGGGATGTCTGGTATCATTCTGAGAGTAGTAACTGCAATATATTATGTTAATTGAGCTCTAATAAGCCTCACAGTGCTTTTGCTTCCAAACAGGAATGGAAATGTCATTTTTTAAACAGAGTGCACTAAGCAGCTGTCTATACCTGCATGACCTTATTTTTGAATCTGAGAATATGGGGCAGCAGCACAGATTTCCTGAGCATTACAGAGAACATAAGGAAAACCCAAAAGGTCTAACTATTATTAACACAGTCTTCTCTAAAGCCCATCCCTGTTTAGGAAACTAGGAAATCCCACATGAAGAGTTCTTTTCATTGAGAAGGCCTCCCCTGTCAGCAGCCTCCAATAAACTGTTTAAATAATGAATTTTAAGGCTGTTGTCTCACGTAACATCAATCTTTAAGACAAGGAGTCTCCAGCAGTGAATTTCTCTTTTGTTTAACTCTCAGCAGAACTGTATTTCATGCAATTAATGTCAGATGCTGCTTGTGCATTTTGATCATTTCATTTACTTACAGTGCAAGAAACGACCACGACCACAAATCCATGGCATCTTTTGCACTCACTAAAATTTGGCAGTAAGCCTGCAGGGTTATGCAGGCTTTAGCAGACTGTCAGGGATAAATGAGGATTATACCAGTTACTCTAATTAATATTTTGTTATTAGACAGACTAGGGACAATGACCTTTAAAGATGAGCAAGAAGAATTCCCTCCTGTGTCCAACAGAGATGAATATATGCAACTGCATGCATTTGTCTTAGTATAGATTTTAAAACATCGCCACCATATAGTTCTCATTTTGTCATGACAAAAAATAAATAGGGAAGTTGTAACACTGCTTCAGTTTGAACCTTTGCACCTGCACAACCTCCTCCCACCATCTGCAAAACAAAACCCCCAGAATCTTCATGATTTACACTGCTTTAATAAAGACAATGATACCTTGAGAGAACTTGCTCCTGTACTACAGACTGCAGTTGTCAGTACCAAGCAGACAGCGTGGGGGAGGAGCAGCCCCATGTGCAGGATGGGCCCCCAGCTGCAGGGGCACAGCTGCTGCAGGCCTGGGGCCTGGGAGCCTCCAGTCTCCCAGCACATCTGCCCTGGTGCCCACCCTGCTGCTCCACCAGCTGTGAGGCCGAGCAGAGCTGTGCCACAGGGTTCCACACCACTGAACCCTTTCAATTTTGGATTTTGCATCTGCAGTGATCAGTTGTTGGCGTGAGGCCAGTTTCCAGCAGCACACAACTGCTCTTCTGCACTGCTCATTCATGCAGACCTTTTTCCAAAAGTTGTCTCCCCATCAGGCCTATGTGCAGCTCTTCTAAAAAATGTTCTTCCTCTAATATCCTAAGTGTCTCCTCTCGGTCCTCACCTTGCTTGTCCAGAATGAAACTACACTTTTCCAGGGGTTTTCTTATCACACCACTGGAGAAAGCTTCCAAGAAGTTTCCTGTTCTAAAGTAAACTAGCTTACAGTTTTATGGTTCACCCTTAACCATATAAAAATAATAAAAATATGTTGTCTGGTCCTTCACTTTTCTCAGAAATCCTTCTGAGAACAACACTTTGAAACATGTCCATTTATGGTTCACCAACCCTACTGCACATTCAGGCCAAACAATGAAAGGGGGTTTCCCTTCCACACCTGGAAGGCATTATTTAAAAAAATAAAGGTAAAAATCTCACTAGGGCTTCTACTTTAGAAAAGTAGAAGCATTTCATCTTTCCCCATGGAGATCCCAAGCCAAAAGCTCTACTGGTACAAACTTGCCACCTGTATTAATTTAAGGGCTTTTACCCTAGTAATAGTCAGACCTGAACACATCTGAAGTGTGGTAGCTCTAGTTCTGCTTCAGTGCTAGTTTGACCTTGCTCCAAATCAGAGAGGTAGCAGTGAACCCACAAGCATCAAAGCATGCTCATTAACTTCCTGCTGAAGATAAGAACATGCTCAAAACTTTGCTGAATGATCTGTAATGATCAGCCCAATCGAAACAGGGAAACGGCACACTTTAGCAAGGGGGGCAACGGTGTTCACTGGGAAGAAAAATGTCCTCAAAATCCTGTCCTGCTCCAGTGAAGCCATGCTCATGCAACAGCCGACCAAAGCCAGAATGCTTTCTGCTGGGCTGGGGCTGCGTGGTGGGATCTTACTTGCAGGAATACACAGTTGTTCTCTTAATGAATAAATGTTACTTCTTGTTCGTTGCCAACGTTATACTGGGCACTGGGAATGCTGCCTCTTCTTCTACACATGATGCCCAATCACTAACACATCTTACCTTGCAGTCAGATTTTAAAGATACAAGCTGTTGTTAAAGTAATTTAATTTATTATGTAGAACACTCATTTAGAAATCACCATTGACTTTTTAAAACCACAGGAGGAAGTAATTAGATTTAGTAGGTAGCAAAGCCTCTCACTGATGGTGTAGAGTCCAGGTTTTCAACACTCTCTATACAGACAGTTGCAGAAAAATAAAAAGAACTTTTCCTTCTCACCAGGCACAAAAATAAATAAAACAAAATCAACATTTCACCGAACGCATGAAATTAAATACGTGTTTGCTGGCATGTGCTGTGAGGGTGTCACTCAGGAGAGCATTTAAACGCATATGCTTGTATTTAATGAGTTATATAAGTCTTAGGAGTAAGTTTAACTTCAAGCATGTGTGTCTGTGTTTTGCTGCACAGGGGAGGTGTGGTAAACCAGAGCCTCAGGAGCCGAAGAACCCCAGGAGAACGGGACTCAGCAGTGAGGAAAGCCAAACGTGCCTTAATCCTGGAGAGCTGCTTGGCATTTTTCATGGCTCATCCCTCGTGTTTCATAGGAAACATGCACATTAGTGAGCGTCAGCCGTGCTTGCCAAAAACAGTCTACTGCGGCCATGTGGTGGTTCTCGCTCTGCGAGCAACAACAGCCGATACCTCCTTGTCTTGCAATAACTCTTACCCCGCTAAATCAAGTTGACTACAATACATAAATCCCATTTTTTTCATGTCTGTGGACAGGTTAGCAGATGTTTCCAACATACAGTCTGAAACCGTGAATGATGAGACAAATTTGGATCTCTGGAGCTTAGTGGGAGGCTTGATGTGGAAGAGGATCTGTCTTCACCTGAGCCTGTACCACTGTCCCAACACTCATCTGCAGCCGGGGAGAGAGGAAGCCTGAACCCGTAGGGGAAGGAGGGATGCCACAAAGGATAAGCCCCCAACTTTCCCTGCACCCATTCTTGACTTCTGGGCTGTCTCCTTGGATGTCTGATTAGATGGGAAAACAAAAACAAACAAAAAAAAAAAAACCAAAATACCACAACAGTGACCTCAGTTTTAGTTTTTAAAATAAGTGAAAATTTGGGGTTTTTTAAGGATAATTCATGTAAGTAAAAAGAGTAAATTCCTGAGAGATTACTTAAGGCTTCTGTGTAGTCAGCTTTCTCTGCATGATCCCAGCATAAAGTAAAACCTTCACACTGGCTGGATCCCTCCGAGTAAACCTCATGTCCCAGATGATGTTTGTTACTCAGGTACACAGAACTATTTTTCACAGAGCAGTTGCACATGGAAGCCCAGGCAAAAATCAGAGCCAGAAGAGACACTGGTGTGCAAACACACAGAAAAGCCTGAGGAAGAGCTGACAACTGTAAATATCCCCAGCCAGAGAAGGAGAGGACAGGAGGGGCCACAGCAGCGATGCCAATACTGACTGCTCAGAGATGGCAGGGGCACAGAGGGCTGAGGCATCCTCCTCATGCCTCCAGATGAAAACACCTCCATTCTTCATCTTGGTTGTTTTTTCCAAAGAGTTTTGTCCTTCTAAAAGCTCTTCAGACACAGACAAGGAAGGCCCTGAATGGGCATCAGGGATGGCCTTGCTACCCCCAGTGGGGGACCAGCAGGATCATCTTTGCAGCTTTTATTGCAGGCTGGTAATGAAGTGGGGGGATGTTTTCTGCTCATTAAGTGGCAGAGGGAGTGGGACCAGTGCTGTACTCCTTCCATGCACGCACAGCACTGGGCAGCTACTGAATGACACAATGCTCCCTCATTAGGGAAAGGGTCAACAAACGCGTCTGTCATCCTTCTGTTACTATTTCCAAATGAACTCAATTAAGTTAATTAATTTTTTTAGTGCAAGAAAAATGCCAAGGAAGAGAGTGGAACATCAAATGAGAATAAAAATAAAAGATCCCTCCTTCTCAAACCNAAACAAAAAAAAAAAAACCAAAATACCACAACAGTGACCTCAGTTTTAGTTTTTAAAATAAGTGAAAATTTGGGGTTTTTTAAGGATAATTCATGTAAGTAAAAAGAGTAAATTCCTGAGAGATTACTTAAGGCTTCTGTGTAGTCAGCTTTCTCTGCATGATCCCAGCATAAAGTAAAACCTTCACACTGGCTGGATCCCTCCGAGTAAACCTCATGTCCCAGATGATGTTTGTTACTCAGGTACACAGAACTATTTTTCACAGAGCAGTTGCACATGGAAGCCCAGGCAAAAATCAGAGCCAGAAGAGACACTGGTGTGCAAACACACAGAAAAGCCTGAGGAAGAGCTGACAACTGTAAATATCCCCAGCCAGAGAAGGAGAGGACAGGAGGGGCCACAGCAGCGATGCCAATACTGACTGCTCAGAGATGGCAGGGGCACAGAGGGCTGAGGCATCCTCCTCATGCCTCCAGATGAAAACACCTCCATTCTTCATCTTGGTTGTTTTTTCCAAAGAGTTTTGTCCTTCTAAAAGCTCTTCAGACACAGACAAGGAAGGCCCTGAATGGGCATCAGGGATGGCCTTGCTACCCCCAGTGGGGGACCAGCAGGATCATCTTTGCAGCTTTTATTGCAGGCTGGTAATGAAGTGGGGGGATGTTTTCTGCTCATTAAGTGGCAGAGGGAGTGGGACCAGTGCTGTACTCCTTCCATGCACGCACAGCACTGGGCAGCTACTGAATGACACAATGCTCCCTCATTAGGGAAAGGGTCAACAAACGCGTCTGTCATCCTTCTGTTACTATTTCCAAATGAACTCAATTAAGTTAATTAATTTTTTTAGTGCAAGAAAAATGCCAAGGAAGAGAGTGGAACATCAAATGAGAATAAAAATAAAAGATCCCTCCTCCTTCTCAAACCCAGATCTCAGGATTGTTTGCTTTCAAATGAAAATAATTTTCAAAACATTAACTTACCTGAAGAAAATCACTAAGTGTTTTTCTCTGTGGCTGCTTAATTTGAAAAGTCACACCCACACTTCTCCCCAAAACCAAGTATGATTAATGCAAACTAACTTTCCTAAAGACAAATTATTGTCACACTTTTGTAATCTCAATCAATTATGGGTACATCAAAAAATACAATGAGCTTACACCTAATCACAAGAGTTTAAAGGAAAAGTTATGTTATGTACTTTGGTTATACAAAATTATGGGCATATAATTTTCATCAGGACAAAACCTTCTTTTGAGGGAATCTGTTACGTAATTTACATATAAAGAAACAATTTCATAATTTACTATTTCATGTTTGTCTCCTCATGGGGTCTTTAAAATCATTTAAGATGCTAATTCATTAATAGTTTTGTCCATGTGTCTGTATGTTTTACCTAACATACAGTTTTCTAGAATGCAGGGAAAGAAGAAAAGCTTTCCAGTTTTTGTAATCTGCCATAGATTTCAGTTAGAAAACAAAAAGGCAAACAGTAATAAGGCAGATATAGGATAAATCTTTAAATATGATTCATTATATTATTTCCATTTCATTTCTGTTTTATCCTTTTTTATGTTAATGATTTGATGATAGCACCATGGAAAACCAAACAAACCTGTTTTTTCCATTTTGAAGAAATGACAGTATGAGAGAACTTCAGTGCATGAAAAACATGTTCTCTAGGAAAAAAAAATCTATTTTTTGAATTGATGCATTAAAAGAACCACAACAACAGGAGAGGCTGCCTTCTGTTTGTAAACTGGATTTAGTTATCATGCTAATAAAAACATGGATGCATCTGGAACTTCTTCAAGAAGTTCAATGAAGAGGAAACATTTTAACCAAGAAGCAGATGTATTACATGCACAGTGACAACACAAGATCCCTTTCCACAGAAGAGTTTCACTGTGCCATGCTGTGTATGAAAACCAGGCTGAAAAGATACTCAGTGCTTCAATAAACTTTTCAACCTGGTCAGAAGTTGTGTAAGATTTCAACTCTCAGTACAGAAACTGAGTT
>VZUA01051033.1:7546-25010 GCA_013401035.1 Horornis vulcanius
CAGACTCCCTCACCAGACAGGCCTCTGCTTGCAGAGCTGGTGAACCAGTTCCCAGGGTGAGAGTTGCATGGGCAAGCTCTCCCACGCATGGATGGGTTTTGCACAGCCCTGCTGGAGACTGGCTGCTAAACACTGGCTTTCTGTGGAAAGCTCAAGGATTTGGAAAGGATGGGGGGAGCCCCCAAAGCACTTGGTGCCCTGGGAAAGGTTGCTCCTGAAGACTGGGCTGATGACTGGCAAAGGGCAAGATGTTAATTGATTTTTCAGATCAGTTTTCAGTCAATTCTGGACTCTGAAGACAGGAGTCAGAAATCAGACCAAAGAAGGGACAGGTCTTGAGCCAGGCAAAGCAACTGACCCACGAGATGGAGTGAACCAGGATTGCTTTCCCAGCCTTCCTTGGATAGAGTAGCAAATGTCTCACAGAGTAAGGTAATAGTCCTAGGCCAGTGCCAGGCAAACACAAAAAAATGTCAAGCAGCTCTGCAGGTGTCAGCTTGGGAAACAACCCACTAGCTTCTTCCTGATTCAGTATCTGGGACTCTCACAGAAGAAGCAGCAGCCTCTGGCACCATGAAGCAGCTTTGTGGGAGACAGCAAACACCACCTGTCCTCATGTCAGAGTACTCCAGGGGCTGACACTCCCACCACAGCCAGAAAACATAGCTAGGCCTGGAAAAGCCATTGGCATGGAAGGAGCAGACATAAAGGCACGAGGCACTGTAGGAGCACACACCACTGATTCCTGCCTCTCTCCAATAAGACTGACTTTTATTCCTTGCTCCTCAGCAGTGTTTGGTGTTTGCAGGCACTGGGAAACATTTGCTCCTTGCACTCCTTCCAATGGAGCGTGGGAAAAGCTCTCACCCGAAGCAAAAAATCATGGGAATTTGCTTTCAAGTCTATTCTTCTCACTCTCTTTCTCTCCAAGTGAAAAGCCCTGAGCTGGCTTTTTTTCTTTGCAAGGCAAGTTTTCTGGCCAAGGCAGACTGGTGTTTGTCTCTCATGCTGTCAGCAGAGTGACAGGCATCAGTATGACGAGGGGCAGTGGCAAATCAACCAGGACAGAGGGAGTGGCAGCAGGCTGAACTAGGCCCGTGTGCATCTTCTTCCCCCCTACCTTTAGATAAGGGAGACAGCACATTTTGGCTTCAGTAGAAAGTAATAGGACTTATTTTGATGGGCATTTTACTCCCAGAGGATATATAGAGCCCTTGGTTTGATGTTTGGCTTACTGAGGCAGGCAAAGAAGAATGGAAAATTAGCATTGAAAAAAAAAAATTTGAGGCTTCCCCCTCTTCCTAGATCTGGAGTGAATAGGTAGTGAGCAGAAATAGAAAAGGATCCTCCTCCATCAGGAGCAGGAGCAGGATTTCTCCCATCATTGATCCAGCTGCCATGTGATGGATCTGTCCAGTGAAGGCAGGTCCTGTGCCAGCACCTGACACACACAGGCAGCAAATGCTGTCAGCCCTGTGTGCTGAAATCTCCAGAGGGCTGGGATGGAAACACTCCAGCTGCTCACTGCTTTCCTCAGCCTCCAGAGAGCTGGAAGAAGGCACTTCCCACCCCACCAGCGAATGTCTGATTTCTCTCCTGGCCTCTCCACTTGCCCAGGAGGCCTGGCTATGTGAGCCTGTAGGAGGGCAAGTGGCTTGGAGCAGCCTATTTGCAATGAGGCTGGGATGATGCAGAGAGTCAGGGAATTTTCAAGCAAGAGGAAGAGTCAAAGACATGCACTTCCTTGCCTTGGGGACTGGAACACTCCTTCTCCAGAAAACAAGGCTGAAGGACCCAGCAGGTGTGTGCAGAACTCAGGAGACCGTGTCAAACCTGAAGAAAAGGAAGCCCTCAGGTAGTCCTGATTGCTCCCCCAGGGCAGCCTGTCACTGCAGGAAACATGCTCCCTGTGCCCAAGGATGCTGCTGGGAAGGGAATAAAGGCACCTTGCCCTCTTGCTCCCCACACAGCCCTCTCTGCACTTTTACAGGGCAACCCTGGGGAACACCAAAAGGACAATTATAAACCCTGATACGACCCAAGAGACCCACTCTATGCCCGTGTAAAAGAGTGAGGAATACCCTTTATACCCTGAGGTCCAAGGCAGACCTCTTAGTCTTTCAAACTCCATCCTGAAAGTAAGTGGATGCCCTCAGCTATTTTTCTTGTGTGAAACTCCCTCCACAAGAGGTGCTTTAGGTGAGCAGCTGCAAAGACAGGCAGATCCCAGAGGAGGTGTTTGCTTTCTCCATCTTCCACACTCACACACCCTCTTTTTAATTGTTTGCACATCAAGAAACGACTTGCCTTGCCGTATTGCAGCCTCCCAAAGGGAGGCAGGCATTGAACTAGTAACCTGAAACTGCCTTTCAGGGAGACAGCCGGCACCCACCTCTCTGTTCCCACGTCTCCTCCCCTGCTCATCCCCGCCTGAGCAGCAGCCATGTCCTCCCCTCGCTCTGTTCAGCTCTTCAGCAGCTACACCCTCCACTGATAATGAGCACAGAGAAAGAAAGCACAGGGCTGCCATTCAGGGCCTTTCTCAGACACCAAAACATCTCTGTGCATTAATAATCCCTTTCAAAAGCCCCTTCCTTGCACACATCCCACCCTCCCCCTCTAGCCCCCGATGCTTTTCAGGAGCGACTGTGATTCATCCGAGGTGTGAAACAGCACGGTAAAATTTTAATACAGCCTGAATGTGATGTGAGAGCGCTCAAGTGCCTTTTAAGCAGCCTGCCTGTTTCCAGCAACTGCTTTGAAGGCAAGATCGCTTCAGCGCTGTGTGAAGAGCTTCAAAGAGAATATTTGGGACTGATTTTGACATGACTCAGAGAAGGCAGGAAGCCTTCTAACACAGTTCTCTCAAAGGATGAGCACCAGCAGAAGAACGTGCAGGCTCTCACCATCCCTCCCTGCTGGGGGCTGGCCCAGCTGGCCCATGTGGGAAGGCCTGGGAGGACCAGAGCTGCGTGTACCTATAGGACATCCACCATGTCCCCATCTCCACAGACTGCTGTGGGAGAAATTTCCCTGACCATTGGTTTTAATGCATGCCAATAGCCCTGGGACCAATGGTCTCCCCCGAGGTGTGACTCCAAGGATTGGAAAGCAGCAGAGATTTCTCCATGCCCCTGGGTGTGTGTGATGATAGGAGAAGTATGAAAATAAGGCAAAACACTGGGATGAGTCCAAAAATAAAGAGATGCTGATAACACCCAAGGACTTCTCTACAGCCAGTAACCAAAAGGGAAACAAAACCAGTGTGCCAGAAAGTGGAAATAGGAGGTGAGTGAACACAAGGCAACAGCAAAGGCAGAGGAGGGTAGTTCCCAGGAGAGGCTTTGGAAACTTCCATGAACCAGCAAACATATCTCAGCTTTGCTGCTGCTCAGTGTTCCTTGGGTCCCTGGGCCTCTCCAGATCTGCAAACAGCAAAGTACTGCTCTCCTGTATGGAAATGGTCTGACCCTGGAGACTCTCACACTCAGCCTGGGGAGTCCAAGGCCAACCAAAGAGGCTGAGCTCCACATCTCCAGTTGTCCTGCCAGCTGGTGTCTAGCTGGCAGCTCCTGGTGATCTTGAATTGTCTCTACCTCCACACCACAAGCAGAACATCAACCAAAACCACCTTGTCCCAAGTAGGAGAGGTCTGTTCTGGTACTGAAGAGCTCTCACAGCTCCTTCCCAGACCATCCATTCCCATTTACTTGACAAACTAACCCCAGTAGTACATGCAACCCAGGGCCACATCTGTGCTGACATATCCTGAGTGTTTGTGGTTACTGAGAGAAGAGCAGCTGGAGCACTAGGCCTGACTGTCAGGGAGCAAGTACAGGGAACGGCCCACCCTAGGCTGTACCTCGCCTGGGAAATCCCCAAAGAGGGCTTTTTTAGAGGAACATCAGCGGATTTCAGAGCTAAACTGTATTTGCCAGAGATTTGTCAGACATGCCTCCTAGGGCATTTTCAAAATGGAGCTCACCAAGTCAACTGGGAAGTGACTAAGGCATGTGTATCATCTGTATCAACCTTTGACCAGAGTCTGCTCTGGGAGCGAACAGAGGCACCATCTCACCTGCAGCAGGTGAGATTAACGCAGTCATCAACCACTTAGCCTTCAGCAGGACCGGGCCAGCCCTACAAACACATCAGCAAAGTGCCTGGGCTGAGGATGAATCTTCTTATGCCCAGTTTGTGCCTCAGAGCTGCAGGAAGACACAAGACAGAGACCTATCTGCTTTCTGGAAGTCTGCTGCTCCTAAAAGGTTGCAGTCAGTAGTACCTCACAGGAGAATGGAGACAATGGAATGCAAACTGTCTTCGGTGCAATTTAAGCAAACAGCGAAACTCAATTAGCTCAATTAGCTAATGGACACACTGAGTGAGTGTCGGCTGACACACCCTTGGGCATGGGGCACGGCTGCAAGGAAACGTCAGCGCGTCTCTGTGTTCAAAGCCACCGTCTGAACTGGGAACAGCAGGGAGAGAAAGTAGTCAGCAGCCCTGGGAGGGAGTGGCACATGGGGTGGCTGAGCAAAGGGTGGCGTGACAGGAGGGGATTACAAAATCACCCACCAGGCTTAAACAAGGAACAGTGGCATCACTGTGGAGAAGTCCCCCAAAGCCTCTCTAACACATCTGTATGCTCATCCGTGCAGGACAGGGAATCAGAGATCTGTGTGCAGCTGCAGGGCTGCAGTCTTGTGGTAGGATAAATCCCATGACTAGAGTGTGGCAACAGAGGGATACAGGCTTTTAGGAGGGACAGAATGGGCAGATGAGAACGGGAAGTTGCTCTTCACCTGCGTGAGCAGCTGGAATGCATGGAGCTCTGCCTGGGGATGAATAAGGAACCAGTCAAGATTTTATGGACTAGGACTATAGGAAGAATGGACAAAGGTGAAGTTATCACAGTGGGTGTCTGCCAGGGGCCACCTGACCAGGAGGAACAACTGGATGAGGCTCTCTACAAAATGGAGTAATGGCAGTGCCATATTCATAGGTCCTGGTGTCCTTATAGGGGACTTCAACCACCCTGAAGGGACAACATAGCAGGACATGAGGAATCCAGGAGGTTCCCAGAGTGCACCTATCATGAATTCCTCTTCCAAGTGACAAAGGAGGCAACAAGGAGAGTTGCTGTGCTGAACTTCATAGTCACCAACAAGGAGGGGCTCAGAAGAGAAGTTCAAAAGCAGCCTTTGCTTCAGTGACCATGAGACAGTGGAGCTGAGGATCCCAAGGGGAGGGAGGAGGGTGAGATGCAAGCTTCAGGAGAATAGATTTTGCCCTCTTCCAAGACCTGCTTGCAAGAGTCCCAGGAGATAAAGCCCTGGATGGAAGAGGTTGGGAGGTGAGGGGAAAGGTAGGTAAAAAATCTGGTTAATATTCCAAATTCATGAGTCCTCCATTCCAACAAATGTATAGCCAGGTAAAATTGCCAGGAGGCCCACATGGATGAATAAGGAACTTCTGGCCAAACCCAGATACAGAAAGGGAGCCCACAGAGGGTGGAAACCTGGGGGGAGTATAGGAACATTGTTTGAGCATCCCTGTCCAAATTCAATTCCAATTGGACTTTAGCCTTCCTAACTCCAGAGGGTGAGGTGGATTGAAAACGTGGTGAATGGCCTGACCCAGAAAGTGTCAGTTGAGGGTAGAAAGTCTTGTTGGATGCCATTCAGTACTGGTGTGGGTCTGATCCTGTCCATTATCTTCACTGATGATACGGATGTTGGGGCAGGTTGTGTCCTCTGCAAGTTTGCTGGTGACATGGAACTGGGAGGAGTGGCTGCTGCTCAGAGGGACAGGCTGGGGAAATGGGGTGACAGCAAATTAACTTCAATGACTTCATGAAGTTCAAAGAGAAGTGGAAAGTAAATGCACCTGGAAGGAAATAATGCCAGGCACCACTACACCCTGTGGACTACCTATTTGGAAGGCAGCTTGTCAGAAAAGGGCCTCAGGGACCTGGTGGACACCAAATTGATCATGAGCCAGCAGTGTACCCTTGCAGAAAAGGCTAGCAGTGTCCTGGGCTGCACTGTGAGGAAGGCTGCCAGCAGGTGGAGGGAGATAATCTTTCCCTCTGCTCAGCACTGGTGAGGCCACTCTGGGTGTATTGTTTCTGCTCTGGGCTCCGCAGTACAAGAGAGACGTGGCCATGAAGATGATGAAGGGACTGGAACATCTTCCTTGTGAGGAAAGGCTGTGAGAGATGGGGTTGCTCAGACTGGAGAAGGGGAGACTCATAGGGGATCTTATTCATTTACACAAATACCTGAAGGGAGAGGGCAAAGAAGGTAAAGCCAGGCTCCTTTCAGTGGTGCCCAGTGACAGGACTGGAGGCCATGAGCCCAGACTCAGGAGGTTCCCTCTGAACATCAGGAAATACCTTTTTGATGTGAGAATGACTAATCACTGGCACAGATTGCCCAGAGAAGTTGCACAGTCTCCATCTAAATTCTCATACATGATGGAAACTGACCATCTGGAAGGCAGCTTTGTTATAAGGGTGACTGAGCACTGGCACAATTGTCCAGAGAGAAGCTGTGGAATCTCCATCCTTGAAGGTATTCCAAAGCTTACTGGCCATTGCCCTGGACAGCCTGCTCTAGGTGGCTGTGCTTGACAAGGGCAATTGGACTAGGTGACCTCCAGAGGTCCCTCCCAACCCCAGCCATTCTGTGATGGAGTGAAGCAATAACCCCTCACAGGAGCACACAATTATGCCACGGGACTGTGCTGAGCCAGTTGATGCTGCTGGACAGCCACAGAGGGGAGGGACAGTACCCCACATGAGGTGACAGAGTGAAGTGGTTGAATATTGTCCACCTATAAAAAAGCCATTTGAGACCTGAGGTCTGTAACACCTTATAGGCTTTCTGGCACGGAGGGTGTGATGGCTAAGGATACAGTCCAAAGGACACAGAGGTACAAGAAGGCACAGCAATACTGAACAGATCTTCCCACTGAAACCCAGACAGGACTCCTGCACGTTTATGCTACAAATCAAGATGAAATCTTCCTATTTCTTGGAACAGAACCATTTGATAGTACTGCTGTGCCTCATCCAGGGCCCACAGTAACATTCCTACTTATGAACACCCAAGGTGCACAAAGGCTATAGAATCATAGAATTCTTTAGGTTGAAAAAGACCTATAAAATCATCAAGTCCCAGGGGCTGTGTTTACTAAGATAAAATCTGACTTGTCAAGAGTAGCATCAGACAAATCCACCCCTCCCTTTGGTATTTTATCGCTGGACAATGATTTATGGGGCAGTCTAGGAGCCAACCCAGCCAAGGTAGAAAAAAAAGCAGGATCAGAACTGGATTCTGTTTGGCTTTGCAGCTGTAGCTGACATCAAGTTGAACATCTCTCTGAAAGGTCAGCCCTGCTAAGACAAGCCTGCTGGCACATTATTGCACTAGAGGCACCAGCCACCAAGTGGAATTCTCTGGTGTTATAGCAAAAAAACTCAGAACCAAAGGGAACCTCTACCACTGGAAAAAAAATTCTAAAAACAAGCATCAGGGATGGCTACCAGTCTCTTTCTGAGTGAAAGGGAAATCCTTTGTCCCCCAGTGAGATTTGCAGCTGCTGGCCTTGTCTTCTAGCTGTGTCCCTCACTGAGATGGCAAAAATGTGACCGGGAGTGGCTGCATACGTTGTGGGTAAAAAAATTTAAGAGCAGCTGAGAGTTGGAATTTGTGCTATGAGTAAGAGGAGCTCCTACAGAATGAGTTAGCAGATGTTTTAGGTGATTCATTGTCTTCTGATAACTGCCCAGCTCTGGTGGCATTGCTGGTATGTGAAAACAAGGTAGGTCTGGGTGAATCAGAGGGCCGCAGGAAGAGTGCTGGTGGTAGTTAGCAAAAACATGCACAAGTTTATTCAGGGACTAAGCTGTAAACTGCCATATTTTCCAAGGTCTGCAGTGAACTTCCTGGAAAAAAAAAATAGTCTTTGCTGTCAGATTTGGGGTGTGTCTTGGAAGCAAGGCCATTATTCCATCCTCCAAAGGCAGGCACTGGGGTGAAAGACTAGAAGAGCCAAGCTGAGCCATCTTTGCATGATACCTTCTGCCCACCCTGGAAAAACATGTCCAGTGAGTTCTCTGTGCCAGGTAGCATTGGTGCTGCCTGGATGATCTTGGGTGTCTCCAAAAGATGGGAGTACCTTTTCTTTCATCTCTTACTGACCTCCAGGACACATCTCCAGATATTTTGGCCGTGATTTCTCACCAGGCACCTAAACTACAACAATTTGTTTGCATCTACAGCTGCCATATTTGACATCTTGAGTACCCACAGGCTATTTTGGAGAGGACAGATGAAGGGTCTGTAGACGAAGAAGGGAGCATGGAACTTAGTGCCAGCTTATACCTACATTGCCACTAGCTTCCCACTATAACCATAGGGTCTGCATTTGTCACAGAACTAAAAGGAACAGAAAACACAGAGGACTTTGCAATGCAACCCAATGGCCTTGCATGTGTCCCAGAGAAAACTTTTTAATTATACCTTATCCTAATTACTGCTGCAGTAGCAAAGACAGTAAAACAATGAAACAGGCACCAGCTCCCAGGGCATCCAGGCAGTCCAGGCCGTGGGAAAAGATGGAAGCATTCCCAGACCTACTATTAAATCCCCAATTCTGGTGCTCAGGAAGCTCAGCAACAAGTTCAGACATTTCAGTCCAAATGCAGTGACAGGCCTGAGGGAGGAATGCAAGGTCAGCTCTCCTGCATGTGCTGCGTTGCCATCGTACCTATGAGTAACATGGGGCCACCTTGCAGAAAGAGAGGGCTGCTGTGTCCAAGTGCAGTGCAGATGTGCTCCCAATGTGAGAGAATAACCCAGCTTTGGCATAGACTGATTTTCTTTTGCAGACCCTTGGCAGCCTTGTCTGGAAGAGCCCTCCACAGTCTCTGGCCCAACCTGTTGGAGCAAGACTGTTGCCAATGCTGGTGCAAGCCAGGTGGTTTTGTCTATCCAGTACTACCAAACCCCCAAAGGTGACAGACCACCTCTGCTCACAGGAGCTGTCCCAGGGTTGCCTTTCCAGGGAGGTTTATTTTCCTAAAATCCCAGTGCTACAGTAGTATTTCCTTGCAACCAGCTTTTTATACAAGGGAGGGAGAGGGATAAAACAGAGCAGAGGAAAGATCTGAGAATTAGCAAAGCTCAAACCAGTTAGCTCTGTACCTATTGTTGGCTTCCAGTGAGGAGACACCTTATGTGATGGAAAAATAGCCATGGACATGGCAAAAACTGAGAGAGTGAAGAGGAAGGACCAAGAGGTGGGTAAAAACATCACTCTTATTCATTTGAGGAAAGCACATAGAAGAAACTGATGGCTCTGCTGCCTTTTGTGCATTTAGCTTCCACGTAAAAGTTGAAACTAGATGTGAATATCTCACTGAAGAGATCCATTACCCTCCACAAACCACCACCAAGGTAAAATGATGACTGCAGTCTCTCTCTTAGGTGCCTACAACCAAACTCTTGCCCCAGCATTCAGCCTTAATGATGAACAGAAATGGGTCATGAAATGTGCCAAGATTGTGAAAGAAGAGGTTCATGAACTTTCAGCCAGGTGAAATGTGTATGAGCTACAGCAACACTCATTGTCAGAGGAGGAGCTGTCTCCAGTTCCTAAGCCACATCCTCCAAGACCTGCTGGAGTGGAAACAAGGAAATGGCACAGAATGAGCACAGCATCCAGTTTAAAAGGCTTAAAGTCAAGTTATAGATCCATAATTCAGTGTCTAGAAAATTGACCTACACAAAGGATTAGTTCAGAGGCACCAAGGGGCTAGTATGGGGATGGAGAAGCGAATAACTGCAATTTCTTGAAAACTATTTTATACCAAACCGTTTAAATTTTCTCTCTCAAAGATCTGGCAGAGAAAGGGTAAGGAGAAGATGTGAAAATTTTGACCTCCATAAAGGACTTTGTGTTATCCCATTCAGACTTCTTGTCAGAAAGGGAAATACCATCTAGATAAAGGGTGGATGTAAAATTAGAGCAAATAAAGCACCTTGATCTGGTGACAAGAGCTATTCCTGGCTTACAGTCAGACTAGAAAGTCATATACAAAAAGAACCACAGGAAAATAGTCCTGGCTTTCACACTATTCACTGCTTCCATACTGTGGGTTAGAAGTCACGATACACTGTCTTAGGAATATTGTGGATAATGTGAAAGAAAACAAAGCCAGAGGAATGCCAGAAAATAGATCCAACAGATGACCTTAAAGACCTGGCAAAGACAGGATTTGACATAATTCAGATGAAATTCAATTCAAGGCAGGTATAAAACACTTTGAAATTGGATCAATCCACACCAAGGAGAGAATGGGATGTGGGATCTGCTGGTGGGAATGCTCTGGATCAAGGGACCGAGGTATGACAAGGCCAAATACTGGGTCCTGCATGTTGGGCAGAATAGATTTTGGCTTCTTCAGGGATCTGCTTTGTAGAGGCCTGAATGGAAGAGGGGCAGAAAGATAGCTAGTATTCAAGGATGACCTCCTACAAGCTCCAGAGCAATGCATCCCAGTGAAGAGGAAGATTGGCAAAAATGCCAGCAGGCCCACGTGAATGAATGAGGAGCTCCTGGAAAAATTCAAACTCTCCTGTAGGGAGGCTACAAAAAGTGGCAGCAAGGCCAAGTAACCTGGCAGGAATACAGATAAATTGGACCCAGGGATCAGGTTAGGAACTGCCCACCCTGACAGAATTAAACCTGACCAGGGCATTAAGGGTAACAAGAAGAGCTTGTACAGGTATATCAGTAATAAAAGGGAGAATGGGAGACTTGATTACCCAGGACACAAAGAAGGTTGAGGTACTCGATTTTTTTGCCTCAGTCTTCACTGCCAAGTGCTCCAGCCACACCAACCAACTTGCAAAAGGCAAAGTCAGGGATTGGGAGAATGAGGAACTACTTGCTGTAGGAGAAATGGTTTGAGACCATCTCAGAAACCTGGAGTTGCACAAGTCCATAGGACCTGATGAGATACATCTGTGGGTCCAGAGGGACCTGGCAGAAGAAGTGGCTAAGCCTCTATTCATCATATATGAGAAGTCATGGCAGTCTGGTGAAGCACCCACTGACTGGGAATGGGGAAGCATTTTTAAAAAAGGAAATAAGAAAGACAAGCCTCTCAGTGTCACCTTGGTGCCCAGAAAGCTCATGAAGCAGAATCTCCTGGAAACAATGCTAAGGGAAGAGCAACTGACATTGTCTACTCAGACTTGTGCAAAGCAATTGACGCTGTCCCACAAAACACAATTGTCTCTAAACTGGAGAAATGTGGATTTGGCAGATGGACAACTCAGTGGACAAGGAACTGGCTGGATGGTGACACTAAAAAAGCTGTGGTCATCTGTTCAATGTCCAAGTGGAGACCAGTGACAAGTGGTGTTAAGTGGTCTGAGATGGGACCAGACCTGTTTAATATCTTTGTCAGTGTCAGGGACAGGGGGATCAGGTGCATTCTCAGCAAGGTTGCGGATGGCAACAAACTGTGTGGTGTGGTCAACATGCTGGAGGGCAGGGATTCTGTTCCTCTACTCCACCTTGGTGAGACTCTACCTGGAGTGCTGCATCCAACTCTGGGACCTCCAGCATGAGAGGGATATTGACCTGTTGGAGCAAGTCCAGAGGAGGGTCCCAAAGAAGATCAGAGGGCTGATCTTATGGCTTATCATCTCTCTTATGAAGACAGGTTAAGAGTGCTGGGGTTGCTCAGCCTAGAGAAGGCTCTGGGGACACATTACAGCAGCTTCCAGTATCTAAAGGGGCCTACAAGAGAGCTGGAGAGGAGTATTTTACAAGAGAATGTAGTGGTAGATCAAGGGTTAATGATATTACACTGAAAGAGTGTAGGTTTAGATTAGATATTAGGAAGAAATTCTTTACAGGGGAGGGGTAACAGCACCAAGCCTGCCAGAGTTCAAGAAGTGTTGGGACAATGCTCTCAGGCACATGGTGTGATCCTTGGGGTTGTCTTGCTCAGGGGCAGTATCCAGCTGACCTGGATAATCCTTGTGGTTGCCTTTCAACTCAGGATATTCTATGATTCTATACTGTGAGGGTGGTGAGTTACTGGAACAGTTTGCCCAGAGAATTTGTGAATGCCCCATCCCTAAAAGTGTCGAAGGCTAGATTAGATGGGGTTTGGGGCAACCCAGTCTAGTGTAAAAGGTCCCCACCCATGGTGAGGGAGATTGAAAGTAGATGATCTTTAAGGTTTCTTCCAACCCAAAACATTCCATAACTCAATGAAATAACATGGGAGCAAGATGCAGCTATCTCTCCATCCACAACTATTAGAATAAATTCCCATAGACTAGAAGTTTCACAATTTCTCAGCCTCCAGAACAGGCAGAGGGCACAGCTGTCTCCCACCCAGGGCTTTCCAAAAGGGAAAGGTTTAAGCAGGTCCTTTCTACTGTAACCTTGGCCATATGTCCAGTGGTTTGGCCCACAAAGCTGACCAAACTCCCAGCAAATACATAAAGGCACATGCATAAGCCATCTGTGCTTTGGTTTCAGATGTTTCAGCCCAATGGGAGATCAAAGTCCAAGCAGATGAGTCACATTTACAGTGTAAGGAGATGAACCTCCACCATGGAGCACTGCTTTTGCCTTGCCAGTTGCAACATGCTGTGCACCCACGAGCATTAGCTTTGCCCTTCAGCTTGCAAGGTCTGTGGCCCAGGAACCGGACAAACATGCAGTTTCCACAGCCAGACACAGCTTTAACTGCTCTCTTATTCCTGTGTGAAAAGGGCAGCACCTCCAAAACCCATCATAAGAGCTTCATTTCTAAGCTACTCTCAACCATTTCAGGACTAAGTCAGACAAAAATAGATATAGCTGCAAAAATGCTTTTTGTATCATTCTCGGAACTGAAAGCAGCACTGGGCAATCTGGCAAGTCCAAGTGGAGCAGTTTAGAAAGTGAGGGAGGTTAACGGATGAGTGAATACCTGGGGGGCATCTAATAAGGCTTTCAACAACTCATTCCCAGGATCCAGACTGAATAGTGTTCAGACTCACAGCTGGGCTGCAGAAAGAAAGCAGGAACAGCTTCAGTGCTCACTGATGGATTTACTGTTCCCTGCAGGCATTACTGGGTGCTGACCCCAAAGTGCAGCTCCCTTACACTGAATTTTGAGCAGGGGGAACAGCCAAAACTGCAATGGCCTCAGGTCTGGGTATGTTAAACCACTGCTGGGTCACAGCCCTGGAGTGAGACCTGCCAGCATGGGTGCTTGCAAGCCCTTTAATGCCCAACACATCCCTGCTCTCTGATAACCCCTCTAGAGTGCATCCTCAGGGCTGCTGTTACCACCATGGTCAGCCTGGAAGTGGGGCAAGTCAACGGGCAAGTGGAAGACTAATGAATCTGCTCGTGGAAGTGACACCACAAAGGCTGGATAGCTGGGGCATGGAGCTGCCCTGCTGGGTGCTGACCACTGCTCTCTGTGCTCTGGGGAGCACACACAGATCTCTCTTCCACATTCAGCTATCCAGGGGGATCACAGACCCTGTCTTGCCTGGGGCTCATCCTTGGCCTCCCAGCGGGCACAAAGACAGCAGTGTGTGTGGCAGGGAGGGAGCTGGGAGCTGGGCTGGGAGAAGCCCATTGCAACTGCAGCTGTTTGCACAATGCAGAGCATGTTCCAGTTGCACTCACACACTGTGGGAGCCATGGCTTGAGAGCAAGGAGCACCCTCAGTTTGCAGTCTTAGAAATTGCCCCCTGCAAAATGCTAGAAGAAAAAGCAGCAAAATTGAATGGTCAGAACAAATTCATTTAACCTGGACACCTGGCTAAGGAAGCTTTCCTTTGGGATGGAGACTGAGGAAAGGCTTAGACAACCAGTTCTAATGCTGAAAAGCACAGCATGGGCTATTTGAGCCATCGTGCTTTGCTCCAGCCTGCAGAGATTTAGGATTTCAAGTGAAAGGCAAACACACAGAGGGATAATGGAACTACATAAGTGTCTAGACCAGAGGAAATTTGGTTGCAGCCCACTAAGTGCAGGTCCTGCCTGCATGGGCGCTGTTCTCAGCCAGTTCCCATCTCCTACATCAGGAAATACAGTGGGGACTGCCACACTCTGCAAATTCTCCTCAGGTAAGAGAGAGGATGAATGATACACGGCCAGGGTCAAGTATTGTGCCTGCTGGCTACCTGCCAGTCACAGGGAACCCAGGGTGGCACAGAACATGTGCTGCCATTTGCCATGTCCACAGACCTGGCAGCCTTGAGGCTTGGTGTCCAGCATGGGCTGAGCTCACTTTGAACCCAAGAAGGAATCAGGTACAGTAGAACTTGCAGGACATGCAGGCACTGTGGGAGCATGGGGCCATCTTGCCATATGCGACACAGGCAAAGCCCCAGGGTCAGTGGGATGTAAACAGGAATTACCAGCTGCAGGCTCCTGCTAAACAACCCTGGCCCCAGCTGTTCCCCACACAGCCAACAGGATGCTGAGAGATCCTGCTGCTGCTGAGGAGCCTGCTCCCACAGCTGCAGAGGGAGGGGAGTCAGAGTAATCTCCTAGAAAAGGACCTCCCTGCCCCCAAGTCTCAGTGCCATGATCTCAGCTGACAATGGAGGGGCAGAGCTACCTTTGTGCAGGGAAGCTCTTCTCTACAGAGCCACATTTTGAAAGCTCAGTTGGGCCTAGAAATCTGATCAGGCTATGGATCACATAGAAAGCCTGTGTTCTTTGGCCATTGCTGGCACCAGGCAATCTCTGCTCAGCTGGTGTGACAATGGGGTAACCCAAAAGCTACTGGTCCTATCCACACTGACCTTGCACTGTCACCTAAGAGACACTAGTACTTGTCCAGTCTAGGGTGCCATTACCACCAGTGGCTGGGAGCAGACAGCTAGAGAGGCAGAGAACAGGTTGAACACAGGAATATTGCCCTGAATTCATTCCCAGCCTTCAGTGATGCAGGGTATCTGAGGCTGGAAGAAGCAACTCAATCCTAAATACCTCATAATGGATTTTTTTTTTTAATCTTCCTTGGAATCAGTCTCAGTTCTGACTATCCTGCCCTAGATCTTTTCCAGGTCCAATTAGCTCAAGGCCTTCTGCTACTCCTCCAATTTACAATGGGGTGCTAAAAAATTAGTAATAAAATGCAGGTCAACTCAACCAGGCCTGGATAAAGTTTCCATCACATTCTTAAAGAGATGACTGTGACAATGTAGGAAAAACTAAGTCACAGCCTTGGAGAAGTAGGAAACACCAAGTAAGGTGGCTTTCCCCACTCAGTAGCTAGGGCAATGTGGGAAGGAAGGCAGTTTCAGCCAGACCATTTTATCTCTGAGGCCAGATGGCTTTAAATGCTTCCCCAGAGCTTGGAAAGGGCCAGGCATTTCTTTGAATTGCTTTTCATACCACCTCATTAGAAAGTAAAAGCAAAGAAATGAACAATCTATAACTTTGTGGCAAGGGGAAACAGCTCTGTTAATCCCATTTCCTTCCCCAAGCTTACTCAGGGTAGGTTATCCAGCATCAGGGCCACATCACCTAATCTGCTTATCATTGTCCCACAGTCAGGAGCCTGGGCAGCAGCCCAAAGGGCATCCTCCTGGGCATTATTAATAAATTGGAAAGGCCCAGGTTTTTAAACCTGCCCTGGTGCAAAATTATAATACTCCTGGCACCCAGCTTCTACTGCAGCTGCAGATCCAAGGAGTGACCACCTCCCAGACTTGAGCCTGCATGAGCAAGGGCAAGAGGGGCACAGCACTGCTGGAGGAACAGATGAGATAAAAAGGAAGGTGCTGCAGAGAGAGGGATCCTAGGCCAGGCACTGCAAAGCCCAGGGTGGGCATTACTCTCTAGGTTTCTTAGCATTTCTGAGTAAAATGTGGGCAAATCCAACAAAATGGAGAATTTCTCCCTTTCTGTCAGGTCTGGCACATGCCCCATGCCCACATCTGGGATGGGGAGAAAAGCCCTGTCCAGCCATACAGGACTCAGGGCTTGCTGTCATCTTGGCTTGGCTGGTCCATGGGCAACCACTGCTATACCTGACAGCACTGCCACCGAGCTGTGAGTTGCCACCTTAGTAAAAGCCTCCTGAGCTGAGAGGAGGTAAAGGGCACTGATAGGCCCTCATCCATGGCACCATCCAGCTTGCTACCAGCACTTTCCCTCTGCCCCTTTCTCCCCCAGAAGCAGTACATCTCACAGCAAACCTCTGCTTGGTGTCCAGATACAGCCTCACAAGAGAGTCAGGACTATAAGGCTTCAGGATTGCAGCACTTGTTCCTGTGTGGGGATCCCACGGCAGAAGGCAGACTTGGGAAACACATCAGGCCGGCAGCATGTGGTGTGCTGGTTGGACCCACAGCTCCTGGGGAAGTAATGAGTGTCTTGGCACAGAGCCAGTGGCTGGAGTAGGGTAAAAGCTGCAGAAATTAATTGGATGGGAAAGGAATCAGCAACCCCTAGCTTAGTTTCCCAGATGAGGAGTGCCGAGTTTTAGCAAGCTACTGGCTGCGTACAACAAAGCCAGGTGTTCCTGTTCTGGAGCTATGCTCATCTGGCTGCTCTGCAGACGTGGCTGGGGACATCAGCCTTTGGCTGAGTCCTACCCAACCCTGCCTTCCAGCTGGACTAAGATCCCGTGTTCAACAACTTCAGAATCCCTCCCCAAAATGATCTGGCACCCAGAGAGCTGAAGGGCTTCAGGGCTTCGGGAAATGGCTGTGGGACGGAGGAGTGCGGAAGGGAGCCGGGAGCAGCTGGCCCAGCACAGACCGACCCAGCCCTCCGGACGCCAAGGCCAGGAAGCGGCGGTGCAAAGATGCGGTGGGGCGCGCACAGGCAGCCAGCCTTCCAGCTCGGCCGGCGTTGCCCATCCCAAATTGATCCACAGAGGATGCTGCCCTCTCCTGGGCTCCGTGTGAATGGCAGAAGTCCATGGAAATTCGGTGTGGCCCACGACGAGCGCTTTTTGGGGCTCAAAATCCCGCTCTGGGGTTCTCAAATGTGGTGATTTCCCGTACCTGTCTCAGTGGACATCCCAGGGCCTCTTCCCGCCAGGCTGCTGTGTCTGCGGGTGCCCTCTGAGGGCAGCCTGGAAGGGGAGAAGCAGGGCCAAGCTCAGGAGCTCTGCCTGAAGGACAGGGAGACGGAGAGGTCTCTCGGGCTAGTTATCAAATATGAGATCTGCCAGCACTTCATGTTAATTATTTTCATTAATTAGTTAATTAATTTGATAGCAAAGTAAGCTCGCATGCAGTAAACGAAGGGAGCTGTAACAGGGTCCTATGCCGTCGCAGCAGCCCGGTTACGGCCCCCATCCCGCCACCGGCGAGGGGACAGCGGGGGCCGGAGCTCCGGCGCTCCCCGCGGGCTCCCGCGGCGCTGGAAGGCGCTGTCCCCGCGGCAGATACCGGCCAGCCCCGCCCGG
>VZUA01051038.1:9771-20493 GCA_013401035.1 Horornis vulcanius
AATAAAGCAGGGATATCATCTTCCCACAGTACTGCACAAAAACGAGCTATGTGTGCAGAAAGGCCTCTTGAAATAAAAGTATGAGACTCCAAACTAGAGATGTCCCTTTCTCATATGCAGTTCTGAGGCAGAGAGAGTTTCCTCTCATGGATCTAAATGCAGTTGTCTTAGACTACTCGAGTACTAATTTAGGCTTTTCAAATGGAGCAAGTGTGTTTTAGGTACACGTGTGCCAGAAGTGAGGCACACACTTTGTTTCAAAAAGACATCTTCAAGACAGTGCAGTATAAAGGTCCTTTCTCTAGCGTTTTGCCAATTTTTCATCTTTTCATTTTGTGATGCTGTTGTAAAAGCTGATTTAGCTACATCTTGCAAATTAATTTATGAAGTGAGAGACAGGGAAGAGATTAATCTGTCTGCATAGTGTATTAAAATAAGAGAGTAAGATGCTTTTCTCCTCTGGAATAGAGCTTTGGGAGGCTGTTGGTAGAGATAGTAAAATGAAGCTTGAGTGATCTCAGAGGTAAGAAGCACCCTTACTTATCTCCTGTATTTTTGTGAAACCTCTAATAGAAGAATCTAATACATCATATATATAAACCTTTTGGGCACAGAAAGGATTCCAAACTGTTTCTTAGAATCCAATTTAAGCATTTGGCCATTTTTTATTTTCAAGGGCACCTGAAAATAACTCTGAAAGAGAAATCTATGCAGGGAAAGGGTAATGGCTGAGCTCAACAGCAAATTCTTCAGGCCTGTGTACTANCAGAAATTTCTGTAAATCTAGCATATCCACTAACAGAATTTTCACATTTCTTTGGCACTTATTGCCTGGCCAGTGGGTTCCTTGTTCATTGTTTACTACAGGTTTTAGGAGAAATCATTGATTATGTCTCAATTCATGTCTGCTTTGATCCAGTAATGAGAATTTTATTAGTGACTTTCATGAGAGCAGGAACAGATACATAAATTAAAATCTTGACTTAAAATGAAAGAAAACCCTTGGTCTTGGCAAATACTTTTTTTTTTGGCTTTAAAGTGAGGTATTTAAATCATATTTTTTTAAGTTTGCTTCCACAGACCATTATAAAACTATATGTTCTTCCTTTTATGGGGTTTTTAATAGAAGGAGACATAATTTTCATTTAAAAGAAGTATTCAAGTCAAATTTTCTACTGTCACTGCAAGGAGAAAGACAAATTGCTTTTCCTCTTAAGTTCTTGCAGTTTGATTTTGTTCCTCACTGTACTACCATGATAAATAATGCCATCTGGACCATTTAAGGCTAGATTGTAGCTGGCCCATGTGTGGGCTACTCACTGTGGTGTGAGCTCAAGGTGAGGCAAGACCAGCTCAGAGGAGTGTAGGGCTGGTGCTGAAAATCTCCCATGGTGAGTGTGGGGCTGCCAGGCAGCCAGGGAATGGAGAGAGGGGCATGTAGAAAGCTCTTTACCACATTTTCTCATTGGTAACAAGGAATGCAAAGGGCTCACACTGCGTGGATTACAATAAGTCTGTGATGGGCAAAGAAATTTGGCTGCTCCCTCCATGCAGGATCCCTGCACTGCTTCTCATATAAACTTGGCACTACTAGCAGACCCTAGTCTCTAGAATGGGTTTTTAAAATCCTTTCACACAAAATCTCTTTCAAAGTGCTTTAACTACCTATTGATCAATTGCCAGGAAATGACAACTTGCTATCACTGCTGCTAACTAAAGGTGAGGATGGGAGACATGGCATATTGATTCTTTGGTGTTTATTCTACTATGAAGAACAAAAAATCAGAAATGATGTGAGATGGGAAATTGATTCTTCAACATTTATCCTGATACAAGGAACAAACCACCAACAGCTGAAATGGGCAGGAGCCAGGCATACAAAAGTAGGTTCTTCAATTCACATGTGGCTGAGAAGTGGAACAGAGGATGCTTTGAGTGCCAGGGTCTTACGTGGGTTCAAGGGTTGGTGGAACAAGTTCATAGAAGAGAAATGTGCTAAGGGTTGCTAAATACATGGTAACCACATCTGCCTCAGGCAGACTGTGACCTGCAAATGCTGGAAGATGGGAGACTTTGCGGGGCACATACCATATGAGTTTCCTATGTCCTTTTCAGCTTCTGTCAGAGAAAGGATCCTGAATAAGGTGGATCTTTCCTTTGACCTGATATAGCTTTTTTTTTTCTTTTGTTCTTGTTAGGCACATCCATTTTATAAATAGTAATGCCATCTCACTGCTTCCTACTTTGGCTTCTCTATTATCTCATCCATCAGCTATTTTATGTCTTTCTGACTGCCAGCAAAGATGAACATTCATTATGTGTCCAGATAGTACCTTGCACAGTTGGGGTCACTTGGTGTGACCAAGTGCTTTCACAATATAGCCATTATTAAGAAATAGCATAGAAACATGGGGCATTGTAGGGTTTTTTTTTTTCTTTTTGTTGCCCTCTGGGTTTTGTTATGACTGTCATATGGCTTCTGTAACCCAAATCAAATTAGTTAACCCTTTTTGTTAAGAATGAAATGTTCTCAGCAATGTAGAGATCTTCTCAATGTCTCCCTTAGCCTCGTAAAGAGCAACTTCAAGGGCTGTGGAATCATGATACCTTTTACTAATAAGTTCTTGATTTTGCTCCCTCTTTCTATTAATGCAAATAATTTGATGTACTGGTCTTTATTGACATATAAAACAAACAACCCCCAGTTGACAAAAGAGTGGGATTTTTTTGTTAGACTGGGGCTTGGACTACTGAATTTTTTCAAGAAGAATCATTCTTGCAGGTTTACTGGGAGATTGGGTTGTAACTTTCTGTCCTTTACTGTTCACAAGCACCATCTATGCTGTACCATAATATTTGAAGAAGTCAGTGAAGCCTACAAGCCCAGGTTGCCAGCTATAAAACAACAGTGCTCTAGCAAGACTGTAAAGCTGGCCAGGGAGAAACATAATACAAGGTAGCCTAAAAACTTGGGAATTAGAACTTGAAAACAATGGAATTGAGAAACCATAAACAAGGCGGTTGCACTGGCAAACTCTGACCACATATTTGCAGTGCAACTTGCCCCTCTAAAACAGGGCAAGTTTGGTCTAAATTGAATTCCTGTTGTAGATTTGATTAGGAAAAGTTTTCTTGCACAGGGCTAACTACTGATGAAGAACTGACATTTTTTCAGGATATTTGCAGTTTTGAGAGCGTCCATGTCTAAGAAACACTGTTCAAAAGAAAATACTCAGAAGATGCTAATTAGCACTATATTTGTTTATATAAAATCATAGAATATCCTGAGTTGGAAGGGACCCACAAGGATCATCAAAGTCTAGCTCTTATACTTGCATAAACTGAGATCCAAGCCTTTGTAAGCAAATGTTTTGTTAGAAAGAAATGGATGCATAATGTCTCTGTGTGGATACTTATATAAAAAAGGATTTTGAAAAATACACATTATTGTGCAAATAAGGACTGAAGTGATGGTTTTTAAAGATCCTTTCCTTGCATACCAGCTTGACAGACAGATTGTTTGGATTTTAAGCACTCAGACTAGTAAAAAATGCCCAAAAGGGGAAAATTACTGGAATTTCAATTTTGGATAATCCCATCAATCAACCTGTTTTCCCAGCTGGGTANTTATACTTGCATAAACTGAGATCCAAGCCTTTGTAAGCAAATGTTTTGTTAGAAAGAAATCATGGATGCATAATGTCTCTGTGTGGATACTTATATAAAAAAGGATTTTGAAAAATACACATTATTGTGCAAATAAGGACTGAAGTGATGGTTTTTAAAGATCCTTTCCTTGCATACCAGCTTGACAGACAGATTGTTTGGATTTTAAGCACTCAGACTAGTAAAAAATGCCCAAAAGGGGAAAATTACTGGAATTTCAATTTTGGATAATCCCATCGATCAACCTGTTTTCCCAGCTGGGTAAATTTTTTGTTGATTTAGGGGAAAGAATAACAAAATCCTTTTTCACTACATCTTTGGAAATACTTACAGAAGTTCAGATCCATACGTCTTCCTCAGAGGAGATGACATACAGAGGGTGTATGATGGCAGACACCAAGGGTTTGCTGATGCAGGGAACACATTGCTCCTTTCCCTTAATGTTGTGTTCATTTAATTAACTTGCTTAGGTGACTGTATTTACCTACCAGTTATTTTCAGTAATAAAGTGAAATGCTCTGTGTAAAACACAAGTAAAGTTGAAATGAAAGTGTGTCTTCCCATTTGTAGTAGGAGGCAACTACAATAGAGCTGCCAAAAGAGGGGCTGACTCATTACAATCCCAGACACTATATAGAGGAATGCATCACATTTCCTTTGTTTTGAGTCCCCTGAAAGTGCTACTAACTCCAGCTTTGGATGGCTGTGCTGGAAGTTTCTTGCCTCATTGAACTAAATGCAGCCCTTAGTTTGTGCACAAAACTTGTGCTTGGCTTGTGTGTGGTACACTGAACTTGTAGGAGGAGTGAGAGCACTTAGAAGTTACACCACCTTTCTCTCATCCTTAATACCACTGCAGGTTTCTGAACCAACCTCATATCTTCTCCTTGTGGCCAGGGCAATGGCTTGGTGAAAAGGTGTCTCCAGGGAATTTTTTGCCTCCCAGCTGCCTCTTGTAATATGTGCGGTTTCTGCACTCATCACAACTGCTTCCTCCAAGGTAAATTGCATATTAAAAACACAATCATAGATACTTCAAAATGTGCCAAGCTTTTGGTCAGTGTAGGATTTGTTTGTTTGTTTGTTTTTATATTATAAAACCACATGGGTCCTTAAGGAGCATGTCTTTCAGCATTGCTTTCAGAGCACCCTTTCTTCCTTCTTTACTCTGCCATTAAAATTTTGCTTTGGGCTGATGCTTGGTGGGATAAGCTTGGCCTGAGAGTTTATTTTTTGACGTGTGAATTTTGGAAAACTGGCCATCAAAAAGAGGTGGTTTTTAACCTTTGTGAGATTTTTTTTTTTCTGAAGAAAAATGCACACATTTGCACTGTCTGTCTGCTGTAGAGCCACTGATGGTGAAGGAATTGTGTGACCTTACCTATGTGCCCATTAGGCCTGTCCTATTAAATTTTGAGCTGATTGTTCAGGTTCAGGCAATTTGTTGGGAAGGTGTAGACAAAGATCCTGAAAATACTGACTTTCTGCAACTGACATGAAAATAGTTGGCCGGTCAGAGGAGGGAGATCTTACATCCTGTCAGGTAGACGTCAGTGAGCCTGTGTAGGTATTCCTCCCTAGGGCAAAAACCTATAGGAGACTGGATTTTTATTGTCTCTGCTGCTTTGTTTTAATGTGTACATCTTGGGAAACCTGTAAGAAAATTATGATGTCTTTTTTTCCCCCTTCAGTGAACAGACTGCAAGATCAGACAGCAGCACTTTATCTGGTCCTTTTGTAGCAGACAATTATCAGTCATATGCATATGTGATGCTCATACTGGTGTTTCTATGACACCCCTAAAACATCTTTATGACCCCTGAAATAATTTTTTTGTAGCAGTGGTATATATCTAGCTATCTAGAGTATTTGCAGTTGAGTTTAGATGTATCCACTGGATTTCAGCTTCTGGGTCATTTGAAGATGGAGGAGTAACCAAGCAATCAAGGTTTTAAAGTATTTTACTTCACTGTGTGGAAGACAGGTTCGGGTCAACAGAAAGTCAAGTTCTTTTTGGTAAATGATACAAATATTGAGCGAAAATGATTGCTTGAAGAATTAGTAAACTTATCTTTCATGTTTCTCAGTGCTGCTGATATTTCTTGGGGAAAGTGAATCTGCGCCTCTTCTCAACTCAATGGGTCTTCAGTTTCACCATCCTGTTTCTTATGAGAAATACCCAAACCAATCATAAAGATTTGCTTAAAATAGTGATCAGGGTGTTATTGATAGCAGATACAGGGTTTGCAGCCCGGTCCTGTGGTTACACCGATGTTCCCCTTGGCGAATGAGGGGTGTCCCAAAGTTCCCGTGGAACGCGTGAGCCAAGGAGCATCTCCACTGCCCGGGGAGGATCTGGGCTTGTTGCCTACGGGCGGGGGTCATTCGGAGTCCTGCAGGCTTGAGCCTGGGCTGAGCCATATCTCCGGCTGAGCAGTTCCAGCCCGTCCGGACGAGGGGACAGCCCGGGAGGCCGCGTGTGGCTCTCCTTGGGGGCGAACGGGGGGTGCGGTGAGGGGCCGGGGCTGGGGCCGGGCGGCGGCGCTCGGGGCCGGCGGTTTCCCGGGCGATGGGTGGGGAGAGGAGGAGGAGGAGGAGGAAGAGGAGGAGGAGGGGTCCCCGCGGCTTTATCTCCCACCCGGNCCCGCTGGGCAGCCCTGCGGGGACGGCGGGGCGGGGGGCGGCGGGCACGCACCCGCACCTGGCGCGGATACAGCCCCCGGCTCGGGGGATGCCCGTCCGAGCCGCGGGAATCGCTGCCCGCCCTTTGCAAGAGCATCATCCTTTCCCGAGGCTGATCCGCTTGCTCAGGGGAGAGAGGGTGATGTGGCCTGCCGCGGGCACCGGCGGCTTTCTGGTGCCCGGTTGTCGCTAGGATCACCACCTCAGCAGGAGCTGACCAAGGCACGGCGAGCCCAGGCCAGGAGCTGGACGCAAGGATCCCGCCGGGGGTGTCAGCTCCATCCTCTTCGCTTCCCTATAAGGCCACGAATGCCACTTCTGAAATGAATTTGTGCCACATCTTCTCCTTTTGCTTGTTGGAGAAGTTGGAGCATATTCCATAATTGAGGTTTCATGCATGTTAATGTGTACTGCTGGCTGATGTGTCCAGCTGGCTCCCTTATTTGTTCATTGCTATTTTCAAAAGAGATAAGATCTGGGAAGATGGTGCTGTTGTGCTCTTCCTCCCTCCTGCCCCCGCAAAATAGGAAAGTACATGGAAATTGATAAGTGGACCTTCACCCTGTAATTATAATATGAGCATTTCTCAATCATTTTTATCCTAGCTGCACTTGGCAAACATTGCCACCTGTTTCAGTACCTTTATCAAGTCTTTCAGATGCACTTATGAGCTTTCAGCTCTTGAAAACACACAGCAAAATAATGATTGGACCACTTAGAATTATCGGGTCCCCATCTCTTACTGTTTTGACTTGATTTAACCAGAGCTTCAGTGGTGCCTGGGGTGGTGCTAGTCCTGGCTTGGTCCTCCTGCCTGTGAGTGTGAGTGATGCTGCTTTCTCTAGGCTGTACATATGTGTGTATGCTTGTGGGGAGTGTTGCTGGTTTACCTGCTTGTCTCTGCACTTCACACTCAGAGGAGAACATGATTCTGCTATTCCTTACTTCCTGTTAAATGGTTGTAAGTTAGGTTTTAGGTACTACATCCATCTATCAGAGGCCTCTCTCATTCATAAAGGATGCACTGTGTGAATTTGCTTGAACATTCAGTGCCCTTATTAGAGTTGCCCTACTTGCACACATGAGTTCTCTCCCTTTAGTTGATTCCCACATTGTGACTGGAAGTCCTTTCTGTATGTGAAGTCTAGCTTCATACCACTGGGGTGATGCTTGTTCACATCCCATTTCTGTTTGCTGGGTAAAAGCACCAGTGCAAGTTTCAGAAAAGTTCAGATGAGAATGTTGAGCTGATTATTAGGCCATTTGTGGTAGTTTCTAAGTTAATGTTGATCTGACTGCCCTGTGGAACTTGTACCAGGGTACAAATGGGTAAATGTCAAATAGACTAACTCTGACAGCAGTAATGTTTTGAACTCAAAGTTTGTTTAAATGTGTCCTGTTGCATTAGAGGTAGTTGTCTTCAACAGGTTTTGGCTTGTAGATATATAAAGTATTTTCACTGGTGGTCCAACCCCTTTGATAGTTAAACTTACTTACGTGCTATACACAAAATATTTGAACTTGCATTTTTTGGTAAACTTTTGCATGCTCTTTAGAAATATTCCACAGATCTTCAAGGGGTTAGTGCAGATAAAAACCAACAGTGCCACATAAAACACATCATTAATGTAATGGGATTATTTCTGGTGCACTGATAGAACTCTCCAAATCCAATGCAGCTCTGAAAGGTCCAGTTCTCTTCTCACTTTCACCACTGTCAGTCAGGAATTACTCTGTGCAGTCTATGGTCTTAAAATAACAAACAGCTGGTAATAAAAGTAAGACGTCAGATGTCTACTATTTATTTACTTCATTTAACATTCCTTACAAAATGTGTCTAATAAAAATAAAATTATTTTATAAAGGGGAAGGAGAACATTTTTATTCTGAATCCTCAAACATTTAAAGAAAATGCAGCTCACAATTTTACCAAAAGATGTGAAGACTGTGTAAATACAAATAAATTTTTTGGCATGCACAGCATGACTACATTTTTAATGCTAAAGTTATGACTATTCTGTAGTCAGTAATGTCAAAGCTAGAGGTACATAACATATAATTAACCTGTAACACTCTCTGTCACATCACATGACTAAGTATAATATTGTAGCGTGCTTCATGGAACACATTAGATGTGTTACGCCAATCCCCATTTTCTTACTCTGGTAAAATTTCTATTGTAGCCTAATTTGATTTTTCCTAAGCAGATGTATATATGGTGATAGTTCATCTAATGATATTATCTTCTGTTGCATGGCTAGAATGACATCAGAGCTTTCAGCTCTATGGTCTGTGAGATCTAAACTAATAGACATGATCTAGAAAAACATTTCACTCTGTGGTGCAGTACTCCAGAACACCAATATAATTCACAGCATTCAAATGTTCTTTGCAGAGTACCAGTGGCAAAAAGCTCTTCAACTGAGAAATTGCAACTTCAGTTATCCAAGTAAACTGATGTATATACATCCTTCTTAAATTACCTAGCTATTTTATCTATTAACTATGGATTAGAGTTATTTTTTATTTCTCTACTTGCTGTTTTCCTCATGTTTTGTTGTCTCATTTTACATATCCTTCTTTCATGTTATTTCCTGGAGTTTTAGAAACTTAAAAATAGCTCTTCTCTTTTTTTTGTGTGTGTGTCTTTTAAAAATATGCTTTTAAACATTAATTCCCTTTTTTTTTTTTTTTCTGAGTTAAGGCATTTTTCTTCTTCACTAAAAATTTTGATCCGCCTCCTCCTTTCCTTATCTATTGTAGTAGCAATGACAGCACCTTAAATTATGGTACTCTTTGGGGGCTGCCAGTCTAGCCTTAATTTAAACATATAGAGAAGCTGTTAATCTGTGGAAAGGTTCAAATACAGTCAAGTTATGGTGAAGGAGAACTTTCACACCAAGTTTTAACAGATTTATTAACTTCAAGTTTGGTGCAATGCCCAGGAAGTAAGTCATTGTGCCATTCTCTAGATTGGGTCAAATCTCTGTACAGAACTCCCACCTGATGAGCTGAAAAAACAATCAATGTGAAACAAATTGATAATATTCTGTCCTCAGTTACAATGGGGTATAAATAGAATGAAATCATTGATGTTAGAATGAGCATCCTTATTGCTGACTGTTGGAGCACATCAGAAAGGAGCCTGCAGTAGAAAACTCATTCTTAACAGTTGCGTGTACGTGTGTGTAATTTGGAGGGGTTTTATTTGCTTTTTGTAACAATTTGATGTGCAAGAAAATGTCATAGGGCATTGTTCATTAAAAAATATTAGGAAAATGTTTCATAATCTGCTCAAAAGTCAGGTCCTGGCATTTTTTGTATCCATTTTATTCATGTGAGTGGTTGCCTCTCATGCTTTTTATATTCTTCTGAAGCTTTTGCCTCTCACCTTCATTCATGATGCATTTCTCAACACAGAGGAATATCCTCTGTGACTATCAATGTCTCTCAACGATCTTTTGCATTAGGCCTGCATTTACTGAAATCCCGCGGTGTCACCAAGAGAAGCTGCTGTTGTTCTGAAAGAGCTAAACCCCCTCTCACCTAATGGAAGATGCTTTGGGATAAATTCTTCTTCTATTTGACTTGTGGCTGTTTAAATGCTGTGGGGGTTTTTTGAAGGATCACAGCCCCACTGCCCTAGACATTGTTTTTCTTCTGTAATCACTGGGGCTCAGAGCAATGGGCAGCTGAATGGACAATGTTTATTTGCAGGCTATACTCTTTCTTCCCCTTCTGCAGCTCTAAAATGCCAAAATGCACCCGTGGTCCTGCTGTGTAAATGGTGTGAGCAGAGAGGTCATTCAGGACAATTCAGTATTGCCTATTTTTTATGGATGTGGCTTCGTAGCTACTCTTCAATCTCTTGCTGAGGTTTAGGTTTGAGAAGCCAAGCGAACAAGAGCCTATCAAGACAAGGTTTGTAGGGTCAAGAGCTGCCTTTTTTTAGGACAAGCTTTTATAGTGGGAAAAAATGGGCAAGCTTTATATATGTGAACCTTTTCTCAAGTCATTTATGGAAAAACCATCGTATCTATGAGAGCACTAAGCCTTGCTCTATGGAACGAGCTGTAGAGGGTTTGTAGATCGGTAGTAAACAAGATTCTTTGGCTGAACTTCTGGCAGGAGGAACGTGAGTAGCAATAGAATTGTGTTACTCACTAAACATGCAGGAGTTAGACAAATATGTCAGTGAAGTAACAGGGTAAGGGTGAATGGATTGGACCTTACAAATAAACATGTCTGTATGAACTGAGATTTTTTGGTTCCTTGAGAAATAATGTCTATGTGTAAGGAATGTTCAGGCTCCCTAATGAACAAAACCTTTGAAGTTTTTACCCAGAGATTTTTTTTATAGTAGACCTAGCTAAA